>WYDI02032296.1:0-11472 GCA_009867235.2 Psittacus erithacus
GGCAGCCACAGCTTCTCTGGGCACCCTGGGCCAGCGCCTCAGCACCCTCCCAGGGAAGAGCTTCTGCCTTATCTCCAACCTGAACTTCCCCTGTTTAAGAATGATATTCTGGGGGGAGGGGAGCAGAAATTAATCAGGGCAAGCTTAAGAAGTGATTTAATTAAAAAGCAGTTTCACATCACCAGAGTCCATCGTATTCACTTTTCTGTTGAGTTTTTTCACTCATCACTGTCATGTATCAATAGCAGGAGCATCTAAACTACTGTCAGCTTCTGGTGAGAACGGTACAGTCCACAAACTCAACAATACTGGTTCAGGAATACTGCTTGGAATGTGGGGGGTTTGTGCCAAGCTTTGTGTTGGGGGTGCGGGGAATCTGTTTAAAAGGAACAAACCTTTCACAGTTCTTTTTAATTACAGAATTCAGACTAAAACCATCTTTCTCCTCCCCCATTGGTGCTAACACGACTGCATCCATAAGCTGTTAGCACGACTCCTTTGGGAACCAATGAGAATGGACGACTAAAGTAATAAAGCATAGTTGGCACGTGGAATTCCCGAGCGGCATTTGAGAAACACGGATTAATCTTCAGTGCTGCAATGCAGCTGCTCTACCTTTGGCACAGTCCTGTGATGTTTTTTCCTTTATTGTTCCAGAGAATTTCTCTCATTGTTGTGTGATTCTGTAACGATGACAATAATCACAGCGCTGTGACTCGCGGCCATTTGCCTTTTCAGGACATGAGGCTCAATTGGTGTGGATTACAACAATTCCCTAAAATAGATTCACTTGTTTTGGTTATTGAATATTAGGATGACTGGCAAAGAGTCTTAGGAATCCTTTAGTAAAGTGTCTTGTTAGGATTGGAGGGTTCACTCTATGAAACATGCTCTGCCCCTTTTCATAGACTCATAGAATGGTTTAGGTTGAAAAGGGCCTTAAGATCATAGAATCATAGACTCATAGAATGGTTTGGGTTGGAAAGGACCTTAAGATCATAGAATCATAGACTCATAGAATGGTTTGGGTTGGAAAGGACATTAGGATCATAGAATCATAGACTCATAGAACGGTTTGGCTTGAAAAGAGCCTTAAGATCATAGAATCATAGACTCATGGAATGGTTTGGGTTGGAAAGGGCCTTAAGATCATAGAATCATGGAATGGTTTGGCTTGAAAAGGGCCTTAAGATCATAGAAGCATAGACTCATAGAATGGTTTGGGTTGGAAAGGGCCTTAAGACCATTCAGTTCCAAGCCCCTGACATGGACAGGGACACCCCCCAGTAAACCACGTTGGCCAAGGCTCGGTCTAACCTGGCCTTGAACAGGATGGAGCATTCACCACTTCTCTGGGCAATGCTCAGTTATAGATTAAACTTACTGAAGTCTTTAGTATTGTCATCACTAAAACTGTGCTGTGAGCATCTCTGGAAGAGTCTGGTCACTGAATAGGCTGCTGGAAGTGAAAGGTAACTTTAAACCCATGTAGAGAAAAAGAAAACCATATGGAAGTGATAAATCCAAAGAGCAACTGGAAGAACAGTCTGTGTTGGAGCAGGAAAGGGTTTGTTCAACAGATTTACTTGATGAAGTAAATGAAAATCACACTGGACAAAAAAGATAACTGATGTTAAATTGATAATCTTACAATCCCAGACTGCTTTGGGTTAGAAGGGACCTTAAAGCTCATCATATACACGTTGTCCAAAGTCTCTGAATAAATGCCCATGGAGAAGAGCGAAACATGACAGAAGTGGGTCATTACTCAAAACTTGAATTACTTGGCCATACACAGCCACAAATGTTTGTGAAGATGCCACTTAGAAAAAAGCTGCTTTTCACTCAGCTTTGCCATCAGTTTTTCATCCCGCTTTTTCTTAGGACTCTCTATCTTCTTTAAATATCTCTTATTAAACTGAATTCTTATCTATTAAATTGAATCACTCTAGGGTCTAATAAAGCACTGAACAACTTGATTAACAGAAGCAATTAAAAACTTTAGTTCTTTAGCTTGAGTTAGAAACCTGGTTTCTACCCATCTCCACATACGTGGTGTTATACTTCAGTCAAAAGGAGCTTCTCCAATTAACCTGAGGCACCCAAAAATCAGGTTATTGCCTTGATTCTTTCAAATGAATTTTCTTCAGGCATCTTTACATCATTTTCAGCTCACATAACTTATGTTATGGGAGACTTAAAGCCTTGAACAACAGCATTGAAACCTTCTTGAGGGTTTTGAAAGCCCAATCTCAACAGTGTCCAACACCAGGGAGTCACCACTTCCCTGGGAACATTATTCCAATGGTTGAGTGTTCTCACAGGGAACAGTTTCCCTCTTGTGTGCAGTGGGAATCTCTCAGCAGTAACTTGTGCCCATCACTCCTCGGCTTTCCCATGGGACTCCTTGTCTGAAGGGAGTCTCCATCTTCTCTGCAGCCATCCCTTAACTCCTGGCCCATGGATCATGTCTCCCTGGGCCTTCTCTTCTCCAGCTGAACAGTCCCAGCTCTCTCAGCCTTTCCTCACTGCTGCCCAGCCCTTGGACCATCTTTGTGGCCCTTCTCTGGCCCTTCTTCAGCCCATCCGCATCATTTTTGTACAGCAGGACCAAACCTGAGCATGGTATTTCAGAGGTGGCCTGACAAGCACTGAGCAGAGTGGGATAATGACATCTTCATCTGGTAGGGAATATCTGTTTCCCCTGCATGACAAGGATGTTTATGCTGCTATAAAGCCTTTTTAGCAGAGATGACAACTTGAACAGATGGGAATTTATCTTCTCTATGAAAACCAGCAGGTAGATGCAGAAATCATACTGCAGGAACCCCCCTCCTCCTCATCATCTGACTGAGCTTTGAGACATCTTTCCAATCACTTGTCTCTCTAGCAATCCGTAAGTGCTAAACAGGTATTTCTTGCTCCTAATGCTCTTCTGTGGCCTAATTCCACGTGGATCAGGCTCCATTCATTTCCTTTCAGCAAAGCTCACACTGAAGGAACAGTTCTCCCTTCTGATACTTGCTGCACACTCATTTATTGCTGATGAAGCCCTGATCTGCCCAAAGAAGCTGAAACCTGAGGTTGTGTGATGCCTTTGGAGCACGCGGTACCATAAAGGCTCATAAGCACGAGCCCCGAATTCCACTTCAGGAAAGAATTCCAAAGCAAGGAATACAAATGCCAAAAATACAGCTTAGCCTTTACCCAAGGCTGACACTGATGACAGCTCCTCACCTCCATCCATCTACCTATGCAGCGACCTCCACTGTCACCAAAGGGACTTAACGCTGAGAAAGAAAAGCAAAGATTTTGAAGCTGGAAGAATAAAAAGCATCGCATCCTTTGACAGCCACATGCAATGAAACCCTTCTCAATTTAGGGTTCAAACAGGGGAAGTTCAGGTTGGAGATAAGGCAGAAGCTCTTCCCTGGGAGGGTGCTGAGGCGCTGGCACAGGGTGCCCAGAGAAGCTGTGGCTGCCCCATCCGTGGCAGTGCTCAAGGCCAGGTTGGACACAGGGGCTTGGAGCAAGCTGCTCTAGTGGAAGGTGTCCCTGTCCATGGCAGGGATAGGAACTGGATGAGATTTAAGGTCCCTTCAACCCAAACCAGTCTGGATTCTATGGTTCTATAGGATGGTTCACCTGGATGTTAGACCTGGACACCAGCCACAAGCCTCTGCTCACCATGGGGACCACACTTTCACCACAGGGGTGGCTTTAGGTGCTGTGCCTGCTGCTGGCAGGTTTGGGCTCCCCTTTCCAGTCTGTATCAGCAGAAATAGGAGGAAAAAAGGCTATCAGGGAGCCCTAAGCTTGGCAGGTGAGGACAGTGGCCCTCAGCCAGTGCTTTCACCAGCCCAGCACCATGGGGATTTTAGGGGGCTACACTGGATTTGCAGAGCAGAAGGGCTGTGGGTTAATGCAGCGCTCATGCTGTAGCTAGAGCCAGGATGGGGCTAGTGGTGGTCCTGCATCACTGACCTGGCTCTGCATCACTGACCTGGTCCTGCATCACTGACCTGGCCCTGCATCACTGACCTGGTCCTGCATCACTGACCCAGGTCTGCACCATCCTGGCCAGTGCCGGTTCTCCCCAGGATGGGCACAGCCCTGGCACAGGCAGTGGCTGTGGCAGCGCCCTACAATGGGGCATTGTTTGCCCATCATAATTCATGTTTCCTCCCCAGGCTTGTCTGAGCTTTCTCAGGAGCTCAATGAGCCCTCACTGCTGGAGCATAGGGCTGGGCCCTTCCTGGGGGGGCCAGGGATGTGCTGATCCCCCCGCAGCCACCCCAGCAGGGACTGAGTGATGCTCAGGCACAGGCTGGGGGTAAAGCCCAGCTCTAGCCCTGTGTTAGGGTCTCATTTGCTCATCCTGGGATAGCCTGAGCCAGTTCCACCATGGATGTGCTGGAGAGCATCGTGGGAGCTGCAGGGAGCTCTGGCCACCTGCCCTCAACCAGGATCATGGCTCTGATCAGGGCAGAGCTGATTCTGCTCTGCAGAAAGACCCAGCTCCTCAGTGGGATTGGTGCCAGCCAGGGTGGATGAGGAGCTGCCTGGATTCCCCTTGGGGTTTCCATCCTCTCCTGCTGGGGAAGGGGCTGCCCTGGCCGAGCTCCCCACGGCCCTGCTGTCCCATTGCTCAGCAGATTCCCTTTCCTCACCTCTATTTTTACGCTGGGACAGAAACCTGACCCCCGGCTGCCTTGCCCTATGCCTGGAGCCATTACATGAGCAGGACCCTTTCCTTTGGGCAGCCCTGGGAAGGAGGAGTGATTCCCAGTTCCCGGCTTTTAACCCTAAGCTTCGCACCTCCAGCCTCCTACAAGGGTTAAAGAGCCAAGCCATGTGCTGGGCACCACCAGGTATTAAAAGTGGCTGAAGGCTTTCCTATGCCTCCCAGCTATTTTATTCCTTGTTTTCCTGGGGCAGGGCGGCTTCTTGGGTCTGTACAGCAAAGCTCAGACCGGGGAGGGTGTGCTGGGCACCCCTTGCTGTCGGCTGTGTTGTGAGGGATGGGTCTGTGGTGCTGGAAAGGCAAAGCTGCAGCTCAGGGTTGTGCTGGGCTGTGCTCCCCTGGGCAGGGTTTGGGCAGCCAGCACGGAAAGAGCTGTGGCTGGAGGAGAGGAGGCCCCACAGCGGTGTGGGATCAGCTTTAGGGGGACATTGGGGATCTTCCCTGTGAGGGTGCTGAGGCGCTGGCACAGGGTGCCCAGAGAAGCTGTGGCTGCCCATCCCTGGCAGTGTTCAAGGCCAGGTTGGACACAGGGGCTTGGAGCAGTGGAAGGTGTCCCTGCCTGTAACTGGATGAGATTTAAGGTCCCATCAACCCAAACCAGGCTGGGATTCTACGATAAATACCTATTTAGCTCAGGGGCTTTTGCAGCACTTCGTTTGCTGGCTGCTGCACCAGGGGCGTTTGGGGATGCCCCATGCTTGGGAACCATCTGTCCCTCTGTGTCTGTTGGCACCATCAAGCACCAACAGGCTCTTAAGGCCCTGGCCCACATCCTTGAGGGATGCAGAGGGGACGGTGGTCACTCCCAGGCTCATGGACACTGAGATTAGAACGGAGCCGCTGTCTGAGCCCTGGGTTGGGTGTCATTTGCTGGTAGCTGTTTCCAGGCCTGCAAATACAATGGGTGATAATGCTGGTGGCTCTGTGTGTATGAGGTAAAGTCATGGTCGGTCCTTCCCCAGCCTGGCCATGTTGCTTTCTCTTTTAGGATCTAACTTACACATTCTTATCTTCAGCTGCTTGCTCCAGCATCCTGGGTGAGGATGGCTCCTTGCTTACCCCTTGTGCGGGGGGTTTGCTGCTTGAATTAGCCCATAGCATCCTATCATGTGGTGGTCAGTCCCTGCTCCATACCCAGAGCTCCCCAAACCAACACATGAGGCTGCTTCTGAGTTCATCTTGTGTTTGCAGCAGCGCATACACGTTGGTGGAGCAGCTACACCATGGCTCTGCCAGGTGGCATTGGCTCTGCAGCCTGCACACCATGAATCCCATTTCCATCGTCAGGGATGTGGGGAGACTCCGGGCAGCCACCATGCAGTGAAGAAGCAGATTTTAGCAGAGACGATCCCTTGCTCTGTGGCTGGGTAAATGCTCTCAGTGGCTTCCCTTGGTCCTGCCCTTGGGCTTGGCTTGGAGCAAACCTGCCTCGTGTGCTGGAAGGAAAATGGATTGCCCCATTATCAGCAATTCCTCCCACACTTTAAATACAATGGATTGGTAGGAGAAGAGCCTTGTGGGCTGCTCACTCACATGGTGGTCATAACCTCTCGTGGGGCACCCCTGGGACGGCTTTTCCCATGGGATCAACACTGTGGCCATCCAGGGTCCAGCGGTGAGTGAGACTTGGGCTGGTGGGTTGAGACCCAGCCTGAGTCTGTGCATGCCAGGGGGCTTGGGCTGATGCTGGATGGGGTCCTGCTGTGGGGATGAGTGCTGTGAGCTACGTGCTGGGTGATGTTGTGGTTGGTGGGGAGGGGATTTAGGGGCTGAGGGGCTGGGAAGGTCATGCTCAGCAGGGGAAAACTGCTGAGGAGGCTCAAAACACTTACCTATGGAATTAAGGTGGGAGAACAGGATTTGCCTTCAAGTGCTTGGGAAGCTATAAAATAGCAATTGCCCCAGGCTGTCTGACTGCATCCCTAGGGCATCCTTCTAGGGCTTCCTCCTGCACTGCTGGAGATGTTCAAGCCCCTTCTCTAAACGCCTGTAGTTGGTTATCAAAGTGGCCTGATCGTCATAGCACAGCACCCTTTTTGACTTCCCTCACTTTGTTTCCATGATCCTGGCCGATGTCTGGGAATAGATCTTGGGAATGCAGGGTTGGGAAGCCAGAAGTGGGGATTTAAAGGTAGAAACATGGAACTGCTCTGATGCTGCTCATGTGAGGTGGGATGGGGATTTGCTGCTCAAAAGTCTTCCTCCTGTTGGTAAATAGCCCCAGTGCAGAGCAGTCAGGATTGACTCTGGCTTTGGAAGAGGAAAATACTGGGTTAAATTGCTCCCAACCAGGCAAAAGTGGGGTTTTGCAGGCAATGGTGAGCAAAAGGAGGGTGCATGGGACAGGTTCCTGCTCTCATGAGCAGCATCTGAGCTGCCTTGAGATGAGAAGGGCTCATGTGAAGCATTGCAGGGACCTGATCTGTGGGTGCTGACAGCGACCAGGGCAGGATGTGACTTCTGAAAACTGATTTGATTTTACAAGGTTTGGGTTCCTTGGGGTTGAGCTGAGGCTTCTGTGCAAGAGGGCTACATCCATGCTGATGCAATGTGTGGGCTGAGCGCATCCCTCCCTGCTCGGGGCTGGGGGGCTCTTGTTCAGTGTTAAAGTTTCTTCAACTTGAAGCAAATTCCTCTTTAAAGGCAAAGGGAAGCTCAGCAGCCACACCTGATGCAGAATTAAGGTGCAGCTCTCTTATCACTGGGTGGATACTGGATGGGGCGATTGGAGGGGACAAGAGGTTCCCTGGTGATGATTTAATCTCTAAGCACTGGTTTAATTAATGCAGTAGCTCTTAGATGCATCCTAATTCCCTGGGCACACCTGACTTTGCAGCACACAGGGGCTATGGTAAAGAGCCTGCTGGCACCTTCCTGCTCCCCCTCCCTTTGTAGCTGAGGAAAATCAATGCAAAACCCTTCACGATGCCTGGAAAGAGCTGTTATCTCCTGATCGAGCTCGAATAAAACCCCACCTCAGCGTCAAGGACACGAGCTCCTTGCCTGCTCTTCTGGGGTGGGTTAAAAACCCAATTCCTTCCTTATGTCTATATGTAAGTCCTCAGGTTTCAGGCTAAAAGAGCATTCCTTGTCCTGGATGTGGTGTGGAAGCAGCCTTACCGTGGGGTCTGCACTTTGTTCTGTGCTTTGCAGAGGGGAAGGTCCTCATGCTCTGTGGATCTGTCCCTGGGAAGCCTGTTTCTGCAGCAGTGAGAGGCTGCTGGCCTTTCCCCTTCTACTTTTCCCTATTAGTTGGGTGTTGGAATTCAAATCCAAAGCTTTTTTCTCACCCTTTCCCTCCTTCCCAACCCCTCCATTTGGTGCAAGGGAGAAACAAACCCCAACTCACTAAAGGAACTTGTGTGATGAGGTGGATGTAGAGCAGCTTCCACGTGGGGAGGTTAAAAGTTATTCAATAACCAAGCTCCTCCATCCGCTGCCAGTCACTGCTGGGGACTTTGACTGCACCAGTGCCAAGTGCCCTGCGGGTGTTGTGGTCACTCAAACCCACAAGCGAATCCCCCCCATCCCAGCGCTGGGAACCCCAAGGGGATGCTCTGGCTGGGGCAATGGGCAGGGCGGAGGGTCCTGGCAGCGCTGCACGGTGCAGGGCATGGCCTGGGGAGGGGACGAGGACACTGGGAGGCCCAATGCCACCGTGGGAAAGGCGGCGGGGGCCGCGCAGCCGGCTCGGCGCAGCGCGCCATCCCTCCCGCAGCTCCCCCGCGGCAAAGCCCTTTCTCCCGCTGCCCGGAGCCTCCTTCCCTCGCTCCCGGCAGGCTCCGGAGCCATGGAGCCGGGGTGCGCCTCTTGTTCGCTCTGCCTTTTGGGGCTGGAATCCCGCAATCCCAGGTGCGGGCGGGGGGCCCTCGGTTAAGAGGTGGCGGCGGAGGTGAGCGGGGTGCGATGCTCGATGCCCGGCTCTCTGCACGCAAGTAAGGCTGGGGACATGGGGGCGCTTGGGGGTATGGCTGTGGGGTGGCAGTGAGGAGGCATGGAGTGTGTGTGGCCGGGGGGGTGCGAATGTCTTTGGCTCCCACTGAACAGAGAGGAGCAGGAGCATTATGGATTACTCTGGATGGGATGGGGTGTGTGTGTATGTGCACTGCTTTCCACCTCTTTCCTGGTCTCTTAACCTGTGGATTGCAGGGGGTTCACTTTTTGTCTCCAAGCCCCCCATATGCTTCATTGTTCCACCTCTTGAGCACATGTTTGGCCTTGGCACAGTGGGCAGGGGGCGGCTGCTGCCATCAGCATCCCTTTGGAACAGGAGGTTGGCAGCTCCATCGCATCTTGGGGCGACAACGGGCTGGGGTCTGCAGTACCATTTTATGCATTGAAAGCCTTAAAAACCCCTCCCATGTGCATCTTGCTGCTCTTTGGGACATTCGCCTTCTCCCACATGCCACAGGCTGGCGAGGTGCTCTCTGCCTTGCCTAACCACGGTGCGTGAACACGGGCACAGAGAGGAGGGGCAGCCGTGGGGCATGGAGAGGAGAGGAAGGAAGGAAGGAAAGCAAGCAGCCAAACGGGATGGGGAGGCTCCTCCAGCCTGTGCAGCAGAGTCTGCGGGGAGGTGCGAGAGCTCCTTCCTCCAGCACAGACCTCATCCTGCATCGGCACGCAGCTGCTCCGGCTTCCTGGGAAGTCCTATTGATGCCAAAGCGAGGAGGGGGGGAAACAACTGAAGTTCTGGGAGGCTGTGTGCGGCTGCAGATGCGGGGTCCTTATTCCCCCCCCTCCTTTCCTTGTTTTCTGGGGAGGCTTTCGGAGGCTGTGATCAAAAGCTGGAGCCGCGTCCATCTGCTTCTGACAACCTGAGCGCTTGCTGGCAGCTTCTGCATTCAGAGTGTTGAATTCCTCCATAATTAGAGGGCTTTTTTCCCCCCCAATATACTCCATCTGGGCTTTTTCAGTAGGGGAATGAAAAGCCAAGGTGGGTGTGGGAGGGGGCAGGTGGATTTTCAGCCTTAACAGCCCCAATCTTGAAATATATTACATCAGCATCGAAGAGGTGTAATTAAGTAGGAAACAAATGAGCCCAACTAATCTGTTTTGCTTGTTTGAGCTTAGCCGAGTGCAGAAAACAAACAGAGGCTGAATGATGAATGAGTCTTCTCTTTAGTTCCTATGTTTCTGAAGGGGTTTTTCTTTCTCTGAGCCCCACAGGGGGTGTTGATGTGGGTCAGGAAACTCGGCCGCTCTCCCCCATGGCTCGGAGGCCACCCGGCCGCAGCCAGCACTTGCTGCTTGCCTGATTCCTGCTTTAATTGGCTGCTTTGCCAAGCCGGCTCCCTTGGATGCCTTCCCGGAGGGATGGGGATGGATCTCGGCACTGCTTTTCCTGGTGGCTATGGGGACATCAAAGCTGTGGCCCTGCAGGTTGCTGTGTGAATGTCCTTTAGGGCTCCTCTGCTGCAGCCCCAGGGGCTTCCACATGTCCTGAGGAGGATGAGCCCTGCCTCGAGGTGATCCCTCTGCATCAGTGAGGCACAGAAAGCTGATGCTGTCAGTGCATCCTTGGATGCAGAAATAGGAGGGGACTGGGCAATCCCCATGGGGACCCCACAGAATCCCCCCAGTTGCTTTCCATCCCTCCTGCTGCCTTGCTGCATCCCACAAGGAACAGGAGGGCATAGACTCATAGGCTGATTTAGGGTGGAAAGCACCTTAAGATCGACATGTCCCTGGCTGCGAAGCCACCAGCACAGGCAGTGTTTTGCAGCCCTTTAAACACCCCAAAGGGCTTTGGCAGCTTGGCCAGAGCACACCATGGGGCTGCTTCTTGCTGCCCGGCCATGCCCCAGCTGCCTGCATCTCGCCCCTGCCTGCTTTGAGCCCATAGTGCGGGCTCACAGGGCTGCTGTGGTTTGTTTTCTCCTTGCACTCGTGTGCTTTCGGGCTCCGGCAGCTACACGAGGTGCCAGGAGCAGATGGCAGCCATCGGCTGGGCTTGCTCTCAGCTCCCCATGGCTCCTGGCACCGCGCTGGGCAGCGGCTCCTGGTAACCCCCTCGCTCCCACACAGCTCTCTAGGGGAAGAGCTGGGGTTGGCTTTGCCTCCTATGAGAGCACATTGAATCTAAGCCCCTTCCCCAATGTTCTGAGGAGCTTCTGGAGCCCATGGCAGGGGTTGGGGTTGGAACTGGATGACCACTGAGGTCCTTTTCAACCTTAATGATTCGATGAGTCTTGCAGTGGTTTAGTGTGGTGCCTGTGCTGGAGGTGGGAGGAGACCTGGCATGGAAGGGGTTTGTGTTACAGGCAGATGGATCTGAGTTGCTGCCCATCAGTCTGTGTTAGAAGACCCTGTTCCCCCACCACCCTCCAGCCAAACCTGGAAATGGTTTTAAATCCACAAGAAATGGGCAACCTGGCCTCAGGGAAGGCAGGACACTCTTTGACATGGGGAGAAGCTGGGTGGGAGCAGGGTGTGTGGGGTCCTGGAGGGCTGTTGTCAAGTGGGATGGCCACCACCGTGCTGGTGATGAAGTGCTCCTTGAGCCTGGATATGCATCTTCCCAAAACATTGCACAGTAGACGTGATGTTCCCAGTGTGGTGGTGCCTGTCCTGGTCAGCATCCATCAAACCACCCTGGTGCTTCCTAGAATCCCAGCCTGGTTCGGTTTGGAAGGGACCTTAAAGCTCATTCAGTTCTAACCCCTGCCACGGGCAGGGACACCTTCCACTAGAGCAGCTTGCTCCAAGCCCCTGTGTCCAACCTGGCC
>WYDI02032297.1:0-16231 GCA_009867235.2 Psittacus erithacus
GATGCTGCATTCTCACTGAGGGTGGAGTTTAAATTTCAAAACTTACTGCAATTTGCAGACATTAAAGGAATATTTCTTCACTGACACACTAAAGAAACCACGCGGTCACTGAAACCAAGCACGAAGCTTTAGAGAAGCCCCATGCACACAGGCACACCCCAGCCAAGGCTTTCTCTCCTTACTCAGCCAAGCAGAGCTGTGCTGGTGGGACCCGGTCCCCTTACCTGTCCCCGCTGTGCCGCGGGTTGTTCCAGGTGCCGTACTGGCTGTCGGGCTCCTGCACGAGCGTGTCGGTGTCCTTGGCTCCCGCGGGCTGTCTGGAGAAGCACTGCTTCAGCTGATCCTGCAAGACACCAGCAGACCTTTCAGCATTCCTTCAGCCCAGCTCAACGATTAACAGCTCACTTGCCACAATGGGTTGGAATTCACCAATTACACTTGGTCAGCATAAAGCCAGGAATAAACTTGCCTGTTATGAATTTGTTTCCAATCCCAATCTCCCATTACGAGTCACTGCATTCCTTCAGTCACTACATATAGAGTATTTATCAATACAAAGAGCTGCTTTCTGCACTGAAAACATGGCATCTGTATTAAGCCCCAAACCTGCAGCCCCCAGCAGCTGTGGGACAACACTCCCTGACCCGGACAGAAGATGACTCAACACACATGAGCATTTCCTTGTCATTGGAAGCCAGTATGTCCCACCAGCTGCAACTGATGCACCTTCTCTCTGTGCAGGGTGTATGGAGCGTATTACTGGCAATCACTCCCACTGTTTCCAGCTAGAAACACAGCCTGAAAAGCTTAGAAACAGGAATGGGAGCAGCAGAAAAGCAACTTCATTTCATGGCATTTAGGAGACATTCTTTATAATAAGTACTGTGTTATCACCAGTGTGATGGTTGGAAGGAGAAAGCATGGATGGCCCAGATAACACCGCCTCAGCAGCAGAACATCTAGATGCAAATGTATTGC
Organism: Psittacus erithacus; assembly: GCA_009867235.2. NCBI lineage: Eukaryota > Metazoa > Chordata > Aves > Psittaciformes > Psittacidae > Psittacus > Psittacus erithacus. The sequence goes on from WYDI02032297.1 coordinate 979, forward strand.
TCCTCTAAAGGCTCAGTAATTCTTACTTGGGAATTTGAAAGTGGGACCTTGGAGATGTCAGGGAAAAATCCATTCCTCCCCCTTCAGAAGGTTTATCTGTCAGTAAGTATGAGCTGACTTTTCAAACACAGTAGAGGCTAGTTAAAAAAGATGGACCATTTTCTCTACTTCCATCCTCTTTCAGCCTTCATACTCTCTGGATAGAACTTGATAGTTGCTATTAAACTTTTGGATTTTAAATATCCATCAAAATCAGCTGAACACTGAGAACTACATGTATGTACCATTGTGTTTTATGGCTGAGATGCTTTTAAGACACAAGCAACTCCAACTTGATCATAGAGATACATACGCATTTTCTGGCATTGACGTTTTACTTGGAACAAGCTGGTGTTCCAGACAAAGAGCACAAATGAAGAACAAACTGGGATCACAAATCAAGAGCTGTAAAACATGACAGATTGGGAAAATGACATAGGACACTGAATGCACCAGAGTGACAGTGTTGAGGTCTTTTCTCATGTATAAGCTCTACAGCACGCAGGATCCTGCAGGATGAAGCACTGACACTGCTGGCTCTGACTTTTGTTGCTCTTTAGAACAGACCTGTTCTGAACAGAAACCATTCCTCTATAAGAGACAACTACTCATTAGTAACTTGACAAGCTTGTGCTAATACATGTGATCCATTCTCCTTCTTCCTCTATCCCCTAGCAGAAGCAACCAAAGCTGAAGGCAGAGGTGTACAACACGTGGAGTGAGGCCAGAGCCAGCATTTCCTCAATAAACAGAATATTCATGGTACAATAAAACCAGTCATTTCAGAGGAAAAGGCCATCAAAAGGGGGTCTGGTGCCGTCTCAGTGACAAGATAAACCCAAATTGGTAACTTGCTTATTCATAATCAGAGAAAAATCTTCCCAATCAAATAAATCGCACTGTTGCTCCAGTATTCAAATGCTGTAATTCTCCATCTTTGATCTCAAACTTCATCATTCTTATACCAGTAGTCAGGAAAAAACTAACTTAATTTTCATACGAAACAAACCAGCAGAGCTCTCCACTGATTTCCCTCTAGTTCTTCTGAAATGAGACATGATGATTACGGCTCTTTCAGTGCTCCCTTGGAATTAAGCTGGGTTTGGCCACAGTCCAGGGCTGATTACTCCTGCAATTTCCAGTTCCTGAAAGTGATGCGCACACAGTATTGGTCCTACAGCACAAAAATTAACTGTAACCAAGCACAAATGCAGACACGGATGTGAAAAACCCTTCTGCACTGATGGATTCCTCATACACCACGTCTTTATTCCGCCAGTTGAAAGAGATCTCATGAGTCAGAATCCGCACAGACAGCTTCAAAAATAGCTTTGTTTGCCAAAGAGACCGAGACATCCGACAGCCAAAATGACACCCCACAGCTTGAAGTGCAAGAAATAGAAGCTAAAATCTGCTGGCATAAATTGCAGAGGAATGTGACTGCACAATGGAATGAAGTTGTGATCGTTCTGCTTCTTAACGTGGAACTCAAAGAGAAAAAAATTGCCTATTTATTGGAAAGCTTTTTTCCCCTATCTCTTTCTCCCTCCTTCTTATCATTAAAAGAAATCAGACGCTGGATTAAATCACCCATATTCAAACCTCCCTTGCCCTTAAGAGTGACCCTGCACTAAGGAGAGTTTATATGTCCTTGCAGATGCAGAAAACCATCCTAACTGTTCCCTGCACTAGGCCAGGAAGATGGCAATACACCTTATTCTATTAAAGTACTACTCCCTCATTTCACAATTGGCTCTGCTTTGACCAGGATGCTGGGCTCCACGACCTCCAGAGGCCCTTTCTAACCTGAGCTATTCTAAGGATCATTACTAAAAGGTACACTACGTATTCTGCACCGTTAACAGAATTATGAAGAACATATCCCCATACCAAACCCAACCAACCAACACAACCCACCACACTTTCAGAGGGCCTTACATAACACTTCACAACCTATATATTTTCTCTTGGTAAGCAGCCAAATGCCTACACAGCAAGTGGAAAGTCTAACTCTGTGGGATCAGCATCCTGGGATTTCCATATATACTTACTATCCGACGAATGAGTGCTGCCCACAAGGAGTAAGTCATGGTTCAAGACCTCCACCCCAGTTGGTTCCTAGCAAGCGGGCGAGAAGATCTGCCACCTCAGTGTGTAAGAAAGGAGTAACTGCCCCAGCACAGCGTCCCGGGCAGCAGCAGCACCTTCTGCCTCCCCCCACCCCATGTGCAGTGACAGATAAGCAGTTCCAGGAATTGTACGTTTTCTTTCTGACCTCACTGATGAGGGAAGTCGAGAGACCTCCAGTGCAGGCTCCACCCGCAGCATCGACAGTGAGCACAAGTCCCTCAGCCCTCCCGAATGCCCGCTTCAAACCAAGGAAGCACTTTACAAATGCTGGAGACCAGGCCTAAGAGCAGCCATAAAAGTAATGGAATTATCAATTCCCTAACACCAGAGGGACGTGAAACTGTTGGAGCGAAGCCAGAGGAGGCCACGGGGATGCTGCGAGGGCTGGAGCAGCTCTGCTCTGGAGCCAGGCTGGGAGAGCTGGGCTGGGGCAGCCTGGACAAGAGAAGGCTGCTGAGGGGAGACCTGAGAGCAGCTCCAGTGTCCAAGGGGGCTGCAGGAAACCCGGAGAGGGGCTTTGGACAAGGGCCTGTAGGGACAGGCCAAGGGGAATGGCTCAAAGTCACTCCAGAGGAACATCCTGCTGGCCCTTGTGGGACAAGCCCTGCAGGGGACAGGCTGGTCTGACGTCCAAACTGCAGGGGTACATGAGCCTAGAGAAACATGAGGTGCCCCAGCCCACGTCTGAAAGCACTCACACAGCATGTTTAGCACCATTAAATCCTAAGGATCTACTGCTGTTCTACTCCGAAAACCTTTAAATAATAAATGTCCTGTGAGGAGCCGGGAGTTGGATTTGATGATCCTTGTGGGCTCCATCCAATTCCAGATATTCTTTGATTCTATGCTTAATTTTCCCCTGTGCACTGGAGTAGGTACCAAGTCCCACAGTATACAGCATTCTCATAAATGATGTCAGCCACATCCTTGCTGTTGCCATGCAACTCCGGGCTGCCTCAGCCGTATGTATCTTCTCTATTTCTTCCACTGGGATATGATAAGCAGCAACCAGTGACGTCCCCAAAGCTGACAGTGTTTACCTTGCGAAACACGGGTTGTTTTAAGGCCAGGTTGGACACAGGGGCTCGGAGCAAGCTGCTCTAGTGGAAGGTGTCGCTGCCCGTGGCAGGGGTTGGAGCTGGAGGAGCTTTAAGGTCCCTTCCAATCCAAATCGTTCCATGATTCTATGATTTCCCACACCTCTTGAACACACAGAATGACTTCCCCTGCTTGGCTCTGCCAGCGAGGTCCAGCTGAGAGACGCAGGGTTTGACAGCAGCAGCACCAGAGACCTAAAGTCTACCCAGAGCTGACTGTCCACAACTGCGAATGTGGCCAAATTAATCCAGCCTATTTCCGGTTTGCCAGGAAACTGGTTATCACTGTGCAATGAAATCTCCTCAGTGCTTTGCAGTGACTCTCAGTGAACCTGCTCACTCCATTGAGACTTCAAAGCCATTTTAGAGTTGACATTTTTTATACCCTGAAAATAGAGCTGCTATGACTTGCTGTGAACACTCACCACGCACCTATCATGTGGTTTCAGTGCAAGGCTGAAGACAGAGCAGAGGTTGACTTGATGTGCAAAAAGCAGACAAGAGCCAAATACGAAATATACCTTGCTGGAGCTGAGCACGTCCTGTGAGAAGTGGTCGAAAACCAAAGCAGAGCAGAGGAAATAGTTGAGAACATCTTTAAAACCCCTCCTGTACCAACTGGGGTTTGCTGGAGCAAGCTGCTCTAGGGGAGGGTGTCCCTGCCTGTGGCAGGGGTTGGAATTAGATGAGCTTTAAGGTCCCTTCCAACCCAAACCATTCCATGGTTCTGTATTAAGTTTTGTTTCCAGCTTTAGGCAGGCAAGCTCTATAAACTCCAAGAAATCGAACCCAGCAGGATCAGAGCCATGGTGGCTTGTCCATCAGGGAGATTTTGAGCACAGCAGCGCTGTCCTACCTCAGCAGCAGTAACAAAAGCTGGCACCCAGAGCTGAACAGGATCCCTCATCTCCAGCATCGCAAGGGACACAAGCCAGAACAAGCCAAGACGGTTTTCTGCTGTTATGCTAGGAAGTGAAGCTATTTGCTTCTTTTGAGAAGCTACATACTTGAAATCAACACCTCCTACTTGAAATACTTGATTTCACACCTCTTCTGCACAGTTAATGTTTTGCCACCTAAGACACAAGTTAAACTTCAAACAAACATTCCTGGGCAAAAAAAGCGCTCTTTAATTGAAAGTCTGGGTTTAAATATCTGCAGAAAGGGACAGGATTTCTTGTTTTAGAGGGGAGCAGTCAAAATACACCCCCCCCAATGAACCGGCATCAGGATTTCCTGCAACTGTTACCAAAGCTCAATACAAATGGACTGCCAGTGGTAGGAGCTGTGTTCAGCCATGTATCTGTTTAATACAATTTATTTCCCCCGATAGCACTTAGTGCTTAAAAACAAACCCAAGGAACACAAATAACCACCAAACAAAAACCAACAAAGAAACCTAAACCCCCAAGGTGAATGGGCACAAAATGCCCAGTTCTGGTTCCTCTCTTATGCTCTAACATGGTAAAAATCACCTCCTTGCAGCCAGCCAAGTAAAACCACAGAGTAAAGTTGCTGAAGTGATTATCCCTGTCAGAACAACAAGGGACCAACAAAGGCACTCTACCCAATGCCCATTGCTGCATCTCATGGCCCAGATTCCTGCTGCCAGCTATGTTCATGGCCTGTTAAACCAGAGAGAAGCTATTAAGACAGAAAAAGCCCAAACTGTTTCAGCACTGGCCCTTGTATCTCCATTAATTAAACCAAACAGCTTTAGTCCTCCCCTCCACCTCAAAACAGGACAAACAACTCACACAACAAAGTATTTCTGAGAGCAATTCATTGTGCTCTCAGTGAACATTAGGCCAAAACAGTTCAGGGGGATCAAAACAGCCGAGCTCGGAACAAAAATGCCAACTTGCATTAATTCCTTTCTACAAACAGTTTGTTGAAGGGTATTTACCTTAAAGGACAACCATTTGCAGACAGACCTTGGGTAAAGTCAAACCAGATAGCACAGATCAATGCTTCATTAACAGCTGAGGTGCCATCCAGGACTTAACAGAGCACTTCTCATCACTCTCCTGCTGTTCTGTGCTGGACAGGGATCCTACTGCAATGGAAAAAGCCACGGTCCCAAGAAACAAGCTGACTGCACAAGCTTATATTGGCTCAGAAACAAACACAGAATCCCAGCCTGGTTTGGGTTGGAAGTGACCTTAAAGCCCATCCAGCTCCAACCCCTGCCATGGGCAGGGACACCTTCCACTAGAGCAGCTTGCTCCAAGCCCCTGTGTCCAACCTGGCCTTGAACACTGCCAGGGATGGGGCAGCCACAGCTCTTCCAAGCCATCCCATTGAATATACCAGAGAAGCTATTTTAAAATCAAATCTACCCCTGCACTCCTCTTTGTGATCTGCACACATTAAACCCTGACCGATCAACCACTGGTTTGGGAACAAGACAAAGAGCTTTAGCTCTCGGGTTCATTTTATCCCTGGATTGTCCCTGCTTTTAGGCTGTACTTTCTGTAGACCCAGAACCAGACAGCCCTGTGTTAGACATTTATTTATTGAGGCGTCATGCAAGGTGTATGAATTAAAACCAAGAAGATAAAAAGAACAAGTGGAGGTTAGAAGAGCCTTTCTGAGGCACAAATTGACAGTGTCCTGCACATACAGACTGGCTCCCATATGAAAACCAGGGGATCACATTCTAAGCAAGGTGTATCCACCCATCTCCCTTCCCCAGGAATCTGCTGCAGAACCTCCTGGCTGTGGCGCTGCAGAGAAGCCCCGGCCACCATGGGAGCTGGATCAGGAATCCAGCCCTGCATCCAAGAGGAAAATGTGACGAGGTAGGAGCCAACCAGCACAGCGAGTACGTCATTCAGAGCTGTTGGAGAGAAGTGCTTGAAGAGAAAATGATTTCCTCTCTCTCACAGCCTGATTCCTACTTTTCTGCCCTCAGCACAGAAATAAGCAGTTACATCAAACCCCTCCTGCTCCAATCCCAGAGCTCCTCACAGCCGAGGAAAACCTCCTCCAGCCCAGAAAGCACCGCGATAGCCGTGAGCCCTTCCCCAGCCGCACACGCAGCGCGACCAGCTCAAATATGCTGGAGTGAGTTATTAGGAAGGTGCTGACCTCCCACTTTCTCTACCTGTAGAAAGTTTGGGAACTGCACGAATGCCAGGCCTATGGAACAGCCCCAGGTTTCCCACTACGGATCCAAGAGGCAGCACATAGCATCGGTCCTTTGCCATTACAGCTACTGCAAACACAGGGTGGCAACTACAGAGAACAGGACAATTTATGAGCCTAAGCATTGTCTATTTAGAGAAATACCTACAAACGGATGAATGCTTAAATGCAATACTCTTAATTCCTCTAGATCAGCGACAGGAGATCCATACAAACTTTATCCTGTCCAAAGTCATGAGAGGGGACAAGAGCACAGCTACACAATGCAGTAGAATTCACTCTCACACCTCCTGTGCCTTCACCCTCAGCAGCAAGGCATTTATAGGTCAAGAAGTTCACTCACACTACCTCAAATTGTGCTGTTTGATCAGAATTGTGACAGGTTCCTTGGCCTTGTAAGGTGCTAAATTCTCAGCCAGAAGCCACCAGAGATGGGAGCTGAGAGCCTCCAGTCCCTGGCTGCTCTATTTTAATTGCATCACTCAAGTACCAATGCTGAGGGGCTACTCTAGAGCACATTCCTAAGCCAATAAAGGCTCAGGCTATGATGAATTATGTGCTTTACAGTAATTCCACAGCTGTTTTGTAGAAAAACATCAGTAGCTCCAAGGTCAAAGTAAACCCAGGACCCTATTCCAGCCAGATAAAAGCATCGTAAATAGCTCAAGGTCCATATACACAAGTTGTTCTGTGGAGGGGACGGGCTATGAACAAGTGCCAAAACCTCAAGTTTGAGCTCAGGAGTTGGGCACAAGATAAAGCAAATCCATGCATAAAGCCAAGCACACACAAAATGACTGCTGAAGGGGGGAACAGCAGCTCCACGCTGTCACCATGGACGGAGAGGAGAGGTCACCCTGTGTCTCGCGATTCCTGCTCTGTAAGCAGCGCAAAGGAAGTTGTCCACTTGTCCTCCTCAGGTTCCACATTCCCATTCTTGTCTTCTTTTAAACAAGCTTTGTAGTCAGATGATTCTAATAAATCAGAATTATCAGCTTGCAAACGGCAGCGCAGAGCTCCTCCACGCTAGCGCTGTAGCGGTGGTTACCAAATATTTTCCTCCTCATTCTTTTGTGTTCACTTGACAATGTTTTCTTTTCCAAGCGGGAGGCAAGCAGCAAGCTAGGACAAAAAATGCTCTAACCAGGGCTGATAAAAAGCACTGCAAATAGCCCATACCCAACGGCCACGCCTGCCCAAGGAATGCAGCTTTACCTTCAGCCGCGCTGTGGGGCCACACCAACTCCCGCTTGTTCGCACTGCACAACCAGTAACTGCTTCATTCAGGAACCAAAAACAAAACCCAACAACATGTGAGCCACTTCAGAGAGGAAGCTCCTCAGGATTCACCCACGTGCTGCTCCCAAGGCTTTGGTCTGATTCCACTCAAGTCAACCACCGCACACCCATAGTTCAAGCATCAGCCCTAAACCCCCAGTTCCAGGGACAACTCAAACCGCTGTTTAGGCTCCTGTCCATGAAATAAGCCAGAATAAACTGGATTCATTTACCTTTCACACACTACAACCTAAACCCGCTGGCAGTATTTGGTAGGACTGGAGACAGGGGGTGTCACATAATGCCTGCAAGGAGTGGGGCAGACCCTGAACCAGATCCACAACACCCCTTCCACTGGAATGCAGCTTCTCTCTCCACAGCCAGCAGCTCCTCCACCACTTTGTGAGGCTCTTCAATGCCACCTGGCCTTCCTGAAAATAACCTGGAGACCAGGAAAGGCATTCAAGGAGAAGGGAGGGGATGGGGGCTGTGTGGCACATGGTTGAGGTGAACCATCTCTCCCTTTGCCCCGTGACATTACACCCTGCTGCAGCCCTCCCAAGCCATGCTCATGGAGCTTCTATTCCATGACAAAACAGCAATCACAATGAGAAAAACACCTCTTTCTCAATTAAGAAAAGAGCGCAATGATCTCTGACTGCAGCGTGACAGCACTTAATGCTCTTTACAACTTTAGCTTAAGGTATTTTTGCTGAGAAATCACAAATACTGATGGGAGCTCAATGCGACCCTGACCCACAGTGTGGCAATGATCCAAGTGCACTTTCACACTAACTTTCTGGTTCTAATGTCAGCCAAATGTTTGTCCTACCTGGCTGTGTTGTTTTAAAGCAGTTCAACACCATTTCCCCCCCATTCCCCAAACCTGGACTAACTGTTCCCTGGCACATGAAAATACCCACCTGCGCTGCAGAAAGGAACCAGCTGGGAGCAGACAGACAGACACACACCACTACCTGCAAGAGTTTTGGGGGCTATTTCTGCATGGAAAGCAGATGTGATACAGGTTCTGTTATCAAGACCAAATGCTGCAACACCACCAAGGTTTTTGCATTGCGTTATCTACCTCGAGAGGCCCAAAAAGGTGTTTAGCTTACAAGCTCGGGTGGCTCTGAACTGGGCTGCCTCTTCCTCAAAGAGGAAAACCTCTGCTGACTCCGCACTGAAAACCTTCGGAAGGACTCTCTGCTCCGGGATGCAAAGTGCCTGAAGGAGGAGGTCCGCTTGAAGGGAGTCCTGCTGCCACCTTCCCCGCTAGTCCGCTCGTGAGCAACCGCAGTAGTGACTAAATTTAGTGCTTCCTGCAAGGATCTCCGCACTGTGCCCATCCACTGGGTCATGTGGGTTTGTGCCACTGTCAGCTTGTCTCCAAGGTAATCCATTTCTCCAGCAGAGATGAGAAATCAATATTCAGTAGGAATTGCTGGCAAAGAGATTCTCCTTAACAACCCTGGTTTGCTTCTGTTAAAAGGATTCCACTCATAAAGGCAAACAGCTCTGCACGATAACCATCAGCATATTTCTGGATTTAAATAGCAAAGGAGAGGTGAGGTTGGAGATTGGTATTTGTCAAGTAGGAAGAAATCAAGGAATTTTCCCACTTGCAATCAGATTTCCAGAGTTCCATCAAAACACGCTTAATTCAGCCATGTTAGAGAGAGAAATCAAGGTCTGAATCCTGACACAGTCACCTGAAATTGGTCCGTTTACAGGCAGAGAACTGGTCTCTCACTGTCTCATTTCAGAGCTGGAAAAGCAACTCCCTTTTTAAGCCAAGTTTTTGTTTTGCTGTAAATACCATCAGAAGGATAAACCCCAACGTATTCTTCTGGCTCGGCGGCTTTTGAGGTGCCAGTACCTGAAACAAAGTTCTGATGCTTCTATACAATCCATTTAGCAGCAACGCGATGAGACCTTCCGAGCAATGAATCCCAATGGCTTGCTTCCCCAGGAACTCTGCGGGAAGGCATCGCCACCAGCAGCACCCCCTCCTCACCGCTCCTCCCCTGTCAGAGCCATTCTCAAGGTGCTCACTTCCAGATGCCGAGCTCCCAGTGAAGCTGCAGAGGACCCGTGCGGCGCCGCTGCCTTCAGGCCGGACCTGCCGCTGCTCGGAGCCCGCCGAGAGATCTCCTGGATGACATCAGCTCCCCTGCTCCAAGGGGCTTCACCCGGAGGAACGCAGCTGCACAGAGGCCATAGGGAGCCTTGCCCCGCTGCTCACACCCGCTCCTCAGCACAGCCAGGGACGCGCTGCAGAAGGCACGGGGTCTGTGCCGGGTTTGGATGCCCGCCCCGGTCCGAACGCTCCCTGGGTAAGGCACGAGAGGTCACAGCAGGAGGGACGCTGGCTCCGGAATCCCGCTCCCTCCTCTGCGTCCCTGCCTTCCCTCTGCTCCGGAGAGGAAACAATGAGCTAGGTGGGAGAGCCGCAGAGGTCTGCCTGAGGAAGGATCTGGGCTGGGCTTTATTATAGTACAGGCAGGGTTACCACGGCAACGAGGGAACAGCATCTGCTTGCTGCCGGAGCAGGCAGGAGTTGCACGGATCTATTGGAATGATTCACAGTTTGCGTATGTCACGTGCACTTACTGATTTTAACCCTTCCGTGGGGAAACGGGAGCAAAATCTCTGCCAAGGGAGTGTCTGACTGACACCAAAAGGCTTCCTATTCGGATGGGCAGCTCCAGGCAAAGCCTGCACCCTGCTCCTGGTGTCTGCCGGGGCACTTGGGCAGCACCATCACCTCCAACTGTTCATTACGTGACTAAACTCAAACAAGATACTTTCAAGTTAGTGACTATGCCATCAGTGCAAGACAAGGATTAAACCAGAGCTCAAAGCAAAGCTAAGCGGGTCTGACCATGTAAAGCAGTTCCTCCCCCCCTTTCAAGACACTTCTGTGAGCAAGGGCTCGCTGTCAGCACCACCTCTGCTCCCTCCCCAGCGGGGAGATCCTGTCTGGGACCATGGCTGCAAAGCCTAGAATTCACGGGGATAACGGGAGAACCCCCAGGATAAAACCAGCCAATACTGAGCAGTCAGATGCCACCAACCACGGAATTCCTGGGAACAGCCCATTTTGGAGGACAGCAGAAATAAAAGCTAAGGATTTCAGTTAATAAGCTTAGAAAGGCATCCAAAGTCAAGACGTGACTAGTTCAGAACTGAGAGGAGACAGATATGGGTCTGAAGGTAAAAAAGGCATGTTGAGAGCTGCTCACTTTGTTTGTTCAAGGGGGTTTGCTGCTGTTGCTTCATTTGCCACACAAAGTACCACGGTCTTGCGTCATCCTCTCCTCCTCTAAACCATTCAGGAAGAGATTTAAATGTATTAGTTCATACATTAATGAACAATTTGTGGATGGCTTATGAAATGATTCTCACGTAGAGATGCTCTGAGGAAATGGGGGGTTTTGCCTTTTAAGCACTGCTTGAAAGCCTCCACCATCCTGCAACTGAGCTCCAAGAAAAAAACCTGGTGACAGTGCCCCATTCCCTGCGCTCTCCTCTATTTCCGAATGCATTAGATTTGTTTTGAGCATTCTCAAATTAGCAGCCTTATAAAACCCTCAGTGTTAAAGAGGAATGTAACCAACAGAGAAAAGCATTTCCCCCCCCCGCCCCCTTACACAGCTCTTGTTTTAAGGAGCTACAGAGTTGCTCTTGGGCAGACATGGGAAGAGGGACTCCTGATCAGACACCCCACGAGCTGGGTGTTCCTGACGTTTTCAAAGAGAAAATCCCTAAATCTACTCTGACAGTTATGGATGACGATTCGTGAACGATGGAGGTCCTGTGCCCAAGGCTGACATTCAAGACTTGCCCCACCTTTTTAAGCTGTTGGATCCAAGCTCTCCATTTCCAACGTGTGCATTTGTAAGCACAGCTCTGTGCTTGCTGCAGTACAGGGATTCTTCACGAGGCACTTGGCTATTTCGGATGGGTTCAGGCTCTGTCTGATTTGGCAGCCCCCTGAAATAGCCATCAGAGAGCTGTGCACTGTAGCTGCCACACGGGTCAGTCACCAGTCCCTGCATTGAGGCAGGATGGGCACAGAACTGAAACTCAACCAGTATCTGGTGTATCAGCCACCACAGAACAGGGGGAGATGCATGCCCAGATTCAACCCAAGATCCTCAGGAGGCAGCTCTCACACTTGCTGCAAGACCCTCTACATGTGTACATGACTTGAGGGATCTGAGAGTTCCCTGGAGAATATATTCACTTTTTCATTAGACCTCCCAGAAAAGAGTGGGCTGTTCCTGTGTTAATGTCCCATTTACCTTCCTCACCCTTAGGAGGCTGTAAAACTGCTGATGTGAGGCTATCTGCAATACTAAATTTAGTACCTCAATTTGTTCTTCTCACCCCTCCTCGTCAACAGCTGAGCTCTGCCTGGATCCGTGCGGGGGGGAGAGGAGGGTTATTATTCCACGTTATTAAAATGGGCTGTTTCTAGTCCTTCTATTCTGGTAGGTAAAAGAATCCACTGAGCCCTTAGAGGACCCCATGACATCAACCAGCCGAAGCTGGAGCACACTTGGAAAGTCTAAAGGACACAGTTTTCAATAGCTGTGAGTAGCAAACCGTGGGTTCGGGCATTTCTGCTTCAAGTGACGTTTCATCTGTATGAAAAACATAAGCCACTATTAAAAATCATTTGAAGTGACATGAATCACCTTCACAACGGGGTAAGGACTGTACTAGCCATAGGAGAGCAGCAATTTCAGAGCTCAGGTCTGAGCCTGGGGTGCGCACCCCACGCTGCGGCAATGCCTGGGCTCCCTGGGGAACACGCCAACTTGTGCTTGTTCCGTCTCTCCTCAGGCCCCCGGAACACGATGCTCGGCAGCAGTGCACACACTTCCCAGCTGGCAAAAGGCTCACAACTGTATTTTAATTAATAACAGCGTGTGGGTTACACATGGCCTCTCTTTACTTCTTCTGTGGTGAATCCACGCATCTTTGTATAACCGCCAGCCTCCAGAACATAGCTCAAACCATACAGATGTTCTATAATTGTCTCACAGCCGCTTCAGCAGCGGTCCTTCTGGCTGAGTAAGGGTTTGTTTCTGAACAAGAACAGCACAAGATGATCTTCTGCCCTTGAAAGCTGCTAGTGATCATCTTGAGCTGCAGCCACCCTGGATCTGTTGAGGGTCTGCAGCTTCAGAACACGGAGCACACGCAGCTAACTGGCACTGCACAAGTGGCAAATGGGACTTCACTATTCAAACGTTGATGGATGCTTTTATTATTAACATCAATTCCACCTACAACTCACAAACACAACCCTGCACAAAGAAGTAATGATCCCTATTTTACCCCTTATTCAGTAGAAAAGAAAATTCTATGGTTATATTCTATTTCTCAAGAGCTTTTTCAGCTCATTTTGAGCTTTACCTGTTCTCAAATACATGTAGTTATACAGGATAGAAAGGTCAAACGAAGACGGGCCTGTGTGTCGCACAGCACATGATGGACCTGCCATGGGAGGAGGTGGAACTCATAGCTCAGCCCCATGAGGGGTGTGAGCCCTGCATGGCCATGGATCCCACCAACACCACCACTTCCTCCCTTACAATAGCACTGGGGTGCATGGAGCTGGGAGGGCAACCCTGCTGAAACACCATCAAAAGGACACTAGGGATTAGTTAGCACCTCGGCTGGATCCCTGGGTGATCCTCTGCCAGCAAAGCAAATGCGACAGTTTAAACTAACGCTGCCCATCCTTCCCTAACCAAGAGAACAGTGTCTGCTTCTCTCCTGTGGGATCCTCAGTCAGAAACCCACTGTCCTGCCGCTGACCTGCTCACACCCCATCACTCCAATTACTTCAGCAATTATTAATAATTCATGCATTTCTGAAGTGTTTCCTGCAAGCCATCACCCCACATATGACCAAGTACTTGCCAAGCTCACGACAGCTTCAATCCCATCCCGAGCCTCTTGGTTTGTCCAGTCTCAGCACCACGAGGAGCAAAGCCTGCCCTTGTAAGGCTGTCCTGGGCCTGCATTCCACACTGACTCTTTCCGTTTCATTAGTAAGAGAACTTAATTTAACCGGTTGTGTTTGACATTATGGACTATTTAAAGATGCACAGCGCTGTGCTGAGCTGAGCTGTGCGGCTCCAGACCCAATTACTCTGTGGGCTCCTCAGACACTATCAACCAGCTTATGGTTTCTTATACGCTCCTTAGTTCCGCCTCTGTAGTTTCTCCTTTGCCAGCTGAACTGCCATGTCCACAGAAGGACCAACAAGCATTCCGAACCACAGGCTGGATTTCCTACGTGTAACATCCCATAATTTTTACTACGGCACCTTCAGATTCTCATTTGAGGTACAGAGCAATGCTATAGCACTCAGGCATCTGAAATGCCAAGTAATATTCCTGAGGCTTCCCAGTGATCCCCCTGTGAACTGCTCCAGCCACCCCACATCTGGCACAGGCACAAAAGCCCAACAGCTGGAGCAGAGGTTCTCATTGCATTCCAAGCCAAGACCAACTGAACTGCTCAAAACCAGTTTTAGCTTGGGATAACACACAGCGCCTAAGACTGGGCAGATACAGTCTGCTTTGCTTTCCATACACAAGGAACAAAAGTGTGTGTATCGAGCTGGTTTCTTTACAAAGCTCCTGCCAGCCCGCCAGTTCTCACTCCCCCTTTTCCTCCTCGGAATGACTCGCTGCTACCCAAACAAAGTGACAGATCTCTGGGTGCAGTTTGGGATTATCTGGATTCGGGGAAGTCTGACAAAGGCACAAGTTTCAATGAGGTTATCAGACTTCTGGGGAGAAACTGTCTGTGTGTGTCTGCCAGGTTAAATCTCGCTTTGCTGGCAAGCAGGCAGCCTTGGAGAACTGCAGGCGCTTCCCCTGTTCCTGTCAGTGAGCTGTCACAACTGTGCACAGAACACCCTCACTGCACAGAGGCTTTAATTTAGAGCTCTGCTCACAGCACAGTGATCTTGTTCATTTAAGTTTAAAAAAATAGGAATTAACACGGAGCTGAAGTCAAACAAATGGCTTATATTTAGGTGGTGAACAAAGGCCTGGAATTGCTGGGGCTCCTGCACCTGCTTTCACTTGACAGAGTTCCAAACCCAACAGAACGTCAAAGCCGTGACAAGCTGCTCGGTGCAGGGTGCAGGGATCACTGTGACATCCTTCGTCTGAAACAGAAATAAACCCTTGGTGCAGGCAGGATCTGCGCTGAGAGCAGGAACAGATGATCCGATTGGCACCACCGCATCCACCTCCGTCCCGAAACCAGCTGTCCCGACAAGGACCCACAGCAGGCCAGGCAGCATCTACAGCTTGACATCCTTCAGCCTCACACCTTCCCTGTATCACAGGCTGTGAAGACAGCCTGGGTGATAATGTAAGGACCTTAAGGTTATCCCAGAATCCCAGCCTGGTTTGGGTTGGAAGGGACATTAAAGCTCCTCCAGCCCCAATCCCTGCCACAGGCAGGGACACCTTCCACTAGAGCAGCTTTCTCCAAGCCCCTGTGTCCAACCTGGCCTTGAACACTG
>WYDI02032298.1:1875-20645 GCA_009867235.2 Psittacus erithacus
ACAGCTTGTTGCAGGACTTCAGTGCTGCAAGAATACAGACACCCTGGCACACTGAAGGAGAGAGCTGTGGTTATCCTGCCTTAGCTCCTTTTCCCTTGAGAATTAATCCAGAATTTCAATTTTATATTAAGTGCAATGAATCAGTTTCTCTGCAGCTATGTCTGAGACAAGTACTGCGCCTTTTGTTTTTAGATGCATTAAAATTAATTTGTTTTGATTAGTGTTTCTCATTTTCTGAACTTCCTGCTTTCTCAGGTACTGACAATTAGTTTGCTAAGAATACGCAAGTGTTAGAGAGCAAAGTGCATAAAACTCTGATGTATAGTCAAATTCTGCTTTCATTTATTTCACTCTACAGCCTATTTTATCCTGATTTCAAGACTCTGACTCCAGTCATGCACATGTTTGACTCAAGCTGGAGGATCTGACGCAGCATTAGCCTCCACACTACCGTTCTTTGAAGAAAAAGAAGATGAGTGAGATTTTTTGCATGCTCTGTAGGAACCTTCCACCCACCAGTGTCTCCTGCAGCAGAAGTCTCCCTTATCCTGCTGAGGCCTTCCACAGGGAGCTATTTCAGGGGCAGCAGTTTCATTTGGTGCATGCTGAAATGCCTGGTTTGCTTTTCTAAGCTAACCCATGTATGTGTACTTAGTGCAATTCTATTTAAAAGAGTGGTTATTGACAGAGTAAATTAATCTCTCCTGTGCCATTTACATGTGCCCCATGAAATTATCTACCAGAGGGTCCTCAAGACGCTACCAATGGCATTGAACGAGCCCCCTGAGCTTCAGCAGCTAATGCTGCACTGGTGCACATGTGATTCCAGCTCAATCAATGGGCTATGAGATGGTAAAAAAGTCTGTAATCATGCACTGTGTTGTCAAAACAGGGCTTTTGTGCTTAAAAATATGTTGAGAGCAGAATGTTAGTGTTTGAGTTTATCCTAATCACAGAGACCCTCACTGCTCCCTTGACCACTTTGTCTTCTCAGCCAGGGCAGTATCTGAGTCATCATGTTGTTTTCAAGGCAAGGATAAACCTTTCCTTGAATTATACACCTGGAAAGATGTCTGAATGCATATTCATTTTAATGCTAGGCATCATCTTGCTTATTTTATCTAATCAAATTAATTTTCACTTCTTTTACTTGAGTAGGTTTTTGATGGCTCTTAAGAAATGATGCCTGGATTTACTGTCTGTTCTCTCCAAACGTCTGGTTAACAGTGCACAGATTTTACTAGGCAACAATAATGTTACCAATATAACATGACAAGCCATTTCTGTCTCTTTTTCCTTACCAAAGCAAAAACTTTGCCAATTATTGTTCCTATTTTTCCAATCTCAGCTTGAAAAATGTGTTTCTTCCTATTTATCTTTACTGCCAAAATGAATTGAACACTGTAGCCTCTTCGTTATATTTCATGATTACTCATCTGAGTACCATCAGAGGTGCTCTGCACCTCTAACACTGTCTTCTGCCTTGAAATGTTGCTATGGCTTCCAGCCTCCACAGAGCTCATTTCTTGTCATCTCAGGTCTTGCTGCAGTGTTAAGCTTTCAGATGTGATTGCTATTCACAGTACAGCTTGGGTTGAGAGCCAAATCAGCACTTAGGCAGCTTTCAGATACCTAAACTGCAAGCTGCGAATCACAAACCTCCTTTCCTCCCCCATCTTCGCCTCTATTTGAAAGCCTCTACTCCTGAAGACAAATAAGATGACCATGCAGCACCCAGAGGACTCATTACTCCAGTTTTGCAAGATGTCCCAGAACTGTGTCATCTCAGCAGCTCCTTGCCATCTTTGGACCATCCCCTAGTGCAGATATTCTCCTATACAATTTCTCTGGCAGGCCCCACACTGACAAATTTGGGGACCCATGGCAAGTACTTGGATGAAGGGGACAGGGGATGTGTCCTCTTCTTTGTATCATTAAGTGGCTCCCTAACTTTTCTGCCATGTCACTTCCAGTTGCAGTTTATGACCCAGCTGCTTGCCTTGGAGAGGGCTCATGTTTTCCAGCACCTGAGATGGCTCACATTAGTACCTATCACTTCCAGAGATGTATCCTAACCACAGCCCTAAGTTAACGAGTCTTCTGCTAGCTCTCTCCTCTGCTCTCTGCAGTTTGTACTCTTCACTGGGGACTGATGACAGTTTTCACCAGGAAGAGGAGAAAGCATCTTCAGCCCTGTTTCCTACACCATAACCAGATACTTAGGGAACTCCCTCTGGAGGTCAGAGAAGTGGGTTTGACCCTGCTTATTTTGCCTCCATGCCCAGTTAAAAGAGGAGGGACTAAATCTTTCATTCACTGGTCATTGTTTAAGCCATTAAACCTGTATGCAAATATGGGGGCCAATAACTTTCAGAGTGCTGAACAGTCCACATGCTGCACATGGGGAGAGAGGCATGCTGTCTAGGAGAGAGGCAATCCATATTCCCTTCAGGGGTAAGGTATCACACCACCCAACTTGCTGTTACCTACCTGCTTCCCTGAATCGGCGCCTTCATCCCAATTTCAACATCAACAAATTCTGCTTTGTTTCAACTGATGTGAGTTAGAGAGTGGGAAGGATGAATGGCTTTTATTTCACATTAAACTGGCATTTTGCAAAGGGATATGGCTGTATTCCATTTACATTATCTGGTTTGGCCATTATCTGACATTTCAGATGGAACTGATTTATTGAAATTATATTACCTCAGCACTCAGTGGTTACTCACTGCCTTCACTGGGAAATTGTTCAGCTAATCCATTGGGGTATCATTTAAAAGGGCTGTTGAGAGTACTCCTGCAACTAAGGTAAGCAGCATTGGATCAGCATGGCTAACGGCAGCAAATGAGAAGAGAAGTTTAGTTCAAAGGGGCTGAAAAAGTATCAATTTATTTGAGGGGATTATCAGAAACACACTGAAGTGTTCCTGAAACTAAACCTACTGATTCCACCTTCTTTTGATATTCACTATTTTCCTTCTATCAGGCAAGTTGGCAGAATAAAAATGTGTTTCTGATTCAGTTCATTGTTATTACTTCACTTATCTGTATTTTACTGTGCCTCACATAGAGGAGTTAATATTTTATTTATCTGAAGAATATTTTATGTGTGTTATCCCATAACAGCCGTTTCCACTACTGCAACATGAAAGTTCTATCAGCAGTAGCATTATGAACATATTAATGTCATTTTTAAAAGTGTAGCTGTGACAATAAAGCATGGGCTCAGACTCGATACTCATCTTCTGAATCAGAGGGCAATTGGTGTCTTAACACCAGTTTTTTGAAGATACCTGAGAAGGGATGAAATTAAACCTGGAGGAATTTGAGAAGTAGTGTTGCAAAAGAGGCTGTCCTGCAGTAATGCAGAAGATGACTACTAAGCAGAGACACCTGTGAGTACTTAAAATGGGAGCCAGCAGGAATGGTTTAGAGCATCTTCGTTCCTACTCAGTGCCATATACTATTGAGCTGATTGAGAGCATCTAAATGTATCTTTTCACTTAAAAGGTCCTAAAAATCACCTTTTAGTCCTTCTTTATTTTCAAACTCTGTAATGAAAGTGAAATCCACACATTCTAAAAGCTTAACTTTGGTAGCCACAACTTCCATAGGGACTGTTGAAGCTTTGAAAGTCTTGCTAAAACACATGCTTTTGCATGAGCATTTCTCAGCCTTTTCAGAATAATGTTTAGAGTGCTTGTAGGGTTTTTGCTGTTTGTTTATTAATTCTTAAAAAAGATCTCATCTTATACCCATTTCAGAAATTAAAACCTCTATCAATGATGATAATGACCAACCTATAAATTCTACATGTAGCCTGGGTGAGATTTTTGTGAAAAATAGTGTGAAGCCTGCATCAAAATAGTGTCATTGGCTCATTAACAGTATTAGATTCATAACACACTTTAAAATCCTTTATACAACCCCTCACTTGTCTTAGGGAGGCCACTTTGCATCACATTACACCAGGAGAGAAATGTTGCTGTGGGCCAGCCAAAACTATTAGCTCTGGGAAGACTAGTCAATGGTATGCAGAAGCACCTTAATGCTTCCTTTTTGGCCTTAAAGTCTGAGAAAAGTAGAGTCAAAGAGAGCTCAGGGAAAGATTAGCAGGAAACTCTGTGTCTGTCTGCAGTGAGAAAAGAGAAGAAGACTAAACCCTTAATTTTATAAAGTTCCAGATTGCTGAACTAAGCTAATTACTGTTAATAACACTTCATCAGAAAGTAGGCCCTAAAAAATGTTTTCTTGTCCCAGAAGTAAAATCATGGTTTTATAAGAATTATATTGAGGTTTGTAATGACAGCCATTGAAACTACATGTTTATAAAGCAAAATAGTTGCCTTGTTATATGCTAGTAAATCCAGACTTTATTAAAATAAAAGCACATCTTGCTGTAAATGAAAAAATGGCTTCTGGCTCCATCAGTTTCCCCAGCTTCTTATTGAATCTCTCTTGGAGATAACACCTAGGTGTCTCAAGACATGCGCACTGTAGCCACTGCTACAATCACACTGAAGAGTAAGTATTTTATAAACTGGTGTTTAGATACTAGGGGAGACACTGAAAATAATCCAGACCTCACTGAGGCCCATCTGCACTGGAGGCTGCCAGTGGTGTGGACCATCAGGCAGCTGGTGCCAACTATGCCTGGAGAGGCTGCTGGTGGTAAAGGGCTGTGGGGCTTTAATCTTCAGCATAAAGAGATCTTAACTATCTCCTATCTAGTTATCTGCCTCCCTTTAAAGTGGAAAGGAGAAGTTCTCCAGTGAGAGAGACTTTGGGGAGCAAAGCAAAGAAAAACCCTGTCAGGTAAGACATCTAGGGCAGGTGCGAGTCATGGGCCTGGGAAGCAGACTTGTAAACAGAGACCTGGTAAACCCTGGGTTAAGAGGATTCAGGAGCTGGGTGCTCTTGTGCTAGGACTCTGGGATTTGTGATGAAGTTACAAGTTTCTAGCATAGTAGTGGGGGAGCAAAGGAAGTTGTGTGATAAAGAGGTTTAAGCCACCATGAGATGAGGGACCCCTAACAAGGAATACCAATGGTAAGCAAAGGGGTATATCAGCAAATGTTTATGTTCCTTACAATGCCCTTTTTTGGCGTCTGGCATATGAAATGTTTTCAAAGGCTTAAATTTGTCATAAGGGATGAACTGATCCTTACGATATCCCATAATTTTCAAAACTTTTTCATGATATTCCTCTCCATTGACTCTTAGACATACTAGCTTCTTCTTGGCTTAGAAGGAAGATCTGGTTTTGGACAAACTAAGGATAAGAACAAATGCTTAGGTCACAACTGTTAGGAGAAGACTCTGAAGATCAGCATTGGATTTTCTACTGTTCAGCATCTTCAGAATTAGCCTGGAATAAAGACATTGTTAGTGAGGTGAAGATCTGCAATGGTTAAGAGATTATTCAGTGGATTCAAAATTAAAGCTGAATGCAGAATGCCATAGAAGAAGTCCACAATGCTAAATGGAAAAACGATAGATGAAATGCAATGTCCTTAAATGCAAAGGAATTCACATGGGGAAAAATATCAGTAACTATACATGCATAGTGATTGGATTCTAAATGAGCTGCTGCTGGTCAGAAAAGTGAAGTTTCGGAGCTCTCATGGCTTGTTCTCCAAAGACATCCACCCATTGCTTAGCTTTGATTGCAAAGGCACGATGCAAATTAGGCACTATTAGAAGAGAATGAAACAGAGAACCTAGTCATGGCACTTCTCATTTGAATTCTTTATGAATTTCTTGTCATGCCATCTCAGGAACAATATGGCAGAACTAGTCTCATCTATGTGCTAGATGACCTTCTGCATTCATTTGTTCTGAACATAACAAATGTCCAAATACCTGGGAGGCTACTGCTTCCCTTGTGCAGAAAGAAATTAACTCCTCCATCACTGTCTGTGGTGGAGGAGAGGAAGCCATCCCACCTTGCCTCTTAGCTGGAAGGCTAAGGCTTTTTCACCTTAAGGCAAACTCACAATCTGAAGTAAATAAAGCTTGAGGTGGAAAGTCCACCCAGAGTTTGGGAAGTTCTGTTAACAGCAAGAACAGATTCCGCAGTGATCCCCTGCGGTACCAGGGATACCATTGTTGTTCTACACCTAAGCAATACAGTTTGTACTGGTAGCTATGCTGCTTTGAGCAAGAAGCAATGACCCTGAAGTCAGTTTTTTCCCAAAGTACTTTTTTCTCTGGCCAAAGGTGATATCTGTTATGCTGTCTTTGCCATTTTTGGGGACATCATAGTTTTAGCAATGAGATAGTTTAACCACCTTGCAACCACAATCCTCTTATTCTGAAGCTGGCAGGTGACTTGAAATTGGTCACCATAATGACAGCATCTGAATTCCTTGTTTCAGAACCCTGTGATCTCAGTGGCCACCATCCTCTTACGGAAGAGGGATTTCTTCTAGCACCACCAATGACCTCTCCTCAGAGTCAGCATATTCCTCCTTCCTCTGAACGTAAGATGTTCACCACTGCTCCATAAATCTCATCAAAGCCAGGTAGCCGAACAATTTTTGTTGGGTCCAGGCATTACTCTAGAGGAAATCATTAGCGTAAGAACATCTGTAACGGAAGAAATTCTCATGAAGGGGACGTTATATTTTATTATCTTTTCTGCTTCCTCAATTTTAGTAGGCATTTATAAGTAAATTTCTGCCTATAGAGAAAAGCATCAGTAAAAGTAACAAAATACTTTTTAAAAACTTCAGAAAGTAAAACCAGAAAGTGTGAAGTATTTTTAAGGCTCAGAGTTTCACAGTCAGCATGAACTGTGCAGGCAGAACAGGGCTGGCTAAAATGAAAAATATAGACAGGCATGTTCATGCCGGGTAACTCAAACCCAGAAGACCATATAAAAATGTAAGACTGAGTGTTTTGTGAGTGAAATAAGATAAAAGTAAAGTAAAAATTCTGAATTATACTTTCTTCCAGCCAATCTCAGGAAAACAAGGATAGGCTACAAATTACCTCCATGACAAATATGGCTCTTATAGGTGATGATCATACTAATTCCTTTGGTGATAAGGTTGAATGGTAAGGGTTTGATGTCAAGTTGGAATATGATTTTAGAAAGTCTGGAAAGTCAGTCATCCGTAGCAAGCTTATCTCCCTGTTTTTACAAGCAGCTGAAGTGGTAACAAGTCTTGCAATTTTATCTTAGGTTTCCTGATATCTGATAGCTTTCTTAAACTTCAAATATGGAAGTCATTGGATTATGAAAAAAATCCCAGCGCTCATTAAAAACCAGAAATGTCTAAGACTTATACCTAAAGAGAAAAGCCAGAAAGTATGACCAAAATGCACTCTTAAAAATAGCAGAAAGAGAACAAACAGATTGACACAACTTCCTATATAATAAAAGTCTCCAGGCTAAACTGATCATATTATTTTCTTGGTGTATGGCTTGACTCTTGAAACTTTTGGGGCTGGCAAAAGTCCAAAAGGATAGTTTTTTAAACGAGAATCAAGATTACCTGAGTAGTAGAAAATCCCAACAGACCAGAACCAGCTTGTATAAAACTGATTCCTTATCTTGTATTGGATGCATGAATTGCATGGCAGAAAATGCATTGCATGTGTCAGAACAATGTTTGGGAAAAGCTACTGACTGAAGATCAAGTTTCCTAATGGCAGTTAGGCCAAATGTAATCTAAGTATCACCAGTTCATGGCTGAATTACAGGAAATTCCTCCATAGTAGTAGCATGCATAACCAACTGTTTGCAATGTTTAAAATAATTCCAATGAACACCGTTCACCTTTGGTCAAAATTCTTGGAAGCCTGCATTGTCACAATAGAGGTGATTTGCTTCACCAGGAACACTAAATGATATAATTTGTAATTACTACACCCAGGCTATATTATATGCCTTCTGTTTGATCTGTGTAAAAGAAAATTGCTCTGCAGAATGTCAACCCTAAATGCAAAGAAGGTGTGGTGATTTCACTGTAGAGATCTCTTGTAATGGCGAGTGCAGTATGTATAATATCTCAAAAAGTTCTGCAACAACATATGACTCTTCCATCCCTTCTCTTGTATCTTGTGACCAAATATATTATGGATACTCTCTGGGTGACACACAAGCTCCCTTTTACAATTTTTGGAGTATTTTCTGATTTTTTTTTGAATACCAAAACCAGACTATATAGGATATATTCAAGGTGGGGAAACTAGTCCTTGCCAAATGCTGACTAGGCTTTTCAAAAACATTTTTAGGCCAAACATTAACCACAATTGTTTATCCAATATAACATGAAATAAAGCACGTACTCACATGCCTTGGAAAATGAAGTCATGGACTGAATTCGAGCCCCTAGGCTGCAGGATTTTCCACCCTTGATATCCTTCAAATTTAGTCGGGATTTTGTATCAAGAACATATTTTAGCAGATGGAAATTAGAAGTCTAAATGTCACTTTTGATGTAAGTTCAATGGTTCTGAACCTTAGATGTCTACTGTCTGGATTTGCTGTAGACATAGGCAATAAGATTCCAGTATGTAAATGTAAATGTAAATGAAGCTTTGTTTCCATATTTATATGTCTTATTTGAATCTACAAAGATATGAAAAGGCTAAATGGAAGCTAGTTTGTTCCTAGAAGCCAGACCTGACCAGAAAGACAGGATTTAGGTTACTATATGGCTTTATATAAACAGCTAGCTAATACTCATTTTAAGATGACACTTTCGGAAAATATTGCCTGTATTTGTTTTAATTTTAACCTTGTTTTTTTGTCTTAGTTTGGTTTTCTTCTTTCTTTTTATTGTCTGTCAGGCAGAGCCTGTTTTATTCAATGGGCATGAAATAGTATGGAACAAAGACACCAGAAATTACGCTGAAGAACAAACCATTACATTTGCTTGCAGTGCAAAGAAATACATCGCCCAAAAAACACCACCTTAAGTCAAAGTTTGTAAGTTGGGATTTATTTTGCATGTTACTCATCAAGACAGATGAAACACACTAAGAAATAAAAAAGGATTTCTGGTTGTGAGAAAGTTTTACGTTTGCTTTCATCTAATTCTTTGATGCAGTATTCTGTTACCTGAGTTAAAGGGATTGCACGTATCAGTGTGAATGTTCTGCCTATAGGGTCATAGGGACGTGAGCTGTTTTCCTCCAGTGGGTTTGATGGGAGCTGAGAAGTTCTTAAGATGCCTCACCCCATGCATGGCTCCAATGGGAAAATAAAGGGTGTTAGCATCTCCCAAAATGAAAAAGGAAAAATTCAGTCATTCTTGGCAATGCTCCAAGATGGTCTTCTTTCAATTAATCTGTGCCATTCTTCAGTCTCATTGCTGGCTCCTGTCGATATTAATATTATGAAAGGAGAAATAGTCTCTCCATAAAAAGCAAAAGACATTACTGCAACAGAAATATTTAAGGCCAAACTCTGCAATTAGCTACTCTTTGTAAGGTTATTACAGATTAGTGCTGATAAATGATATTTGGAAAATAGTTATCTTGGTTAAGTAATGCTGGCCTTATTTTCAGTGCTACGGAGCAATTTTCAGCTGCAAGCATTTAATACTTCTGCAAAGGAATGTCCCAGTTCTCCTTTCATTTGGAGTATTCTTTTTTCTTATATCATACACTTGTTCTTCTAAATTCTCTATTTCCTTTGAAGTTGGTTATATGGAAAAAATAAAGCTGATTAATAAAATTTTTATTATGTTGGTGCACTTCACATGGTAAATTTGGGACTGAAAGACAAATTTGGTTTGTCACTGTAGCAATCAGGTATAAAGGCAGTGCATTGCTGTGCCTTTGATCTCAGATTTTCAGCAGTGTCAAAGTGGCATGGCTGGTCTTGCCAATAGAAAGATTTTGATTCAAGGACTTGGAGTCCAGCATTAAACGCACTTCCACACATACAAATTACAGCACTCACAGCGTGTGGTTGCTGAAAATGGAGACAGGTCATAGTTGTAAAGAATAAGGGGGGAGGATTAGTGGGTTTTGATTATTTATTTTTTTTAATGAGAGAACTATGTGAAACTCTAGTTTTTTCAGCTTATTTTACAGCGATTAATAAGGCTTCAGTAATATGGATCTCAATTTGGAAAGAAAAGCAGCCACTATAGATAGAAGCAAACTGTAGTTAAAACGGATTTTCTTTGGATTGAATTAGAGTTTTCTCTTAAAAAATACAGGTGGTGTCAAGTTGTTACAATATTTCCAGTGGAATGTGGAAACAGTTTAAATTTGCAATTATTTGACATCATTCATTAAATCATAGAATCATTATTCCCAGGCTTGAAAGGGACTGGAGGAAGTCATCTAGACTATCCCCCTCTCCTCAGAGACGTCTCTGTCAAGCCACCTCTAACCATGCAGGCTCCATAAACCTCCGCATAGTCAGTGCTTCACAACTGTGATGATTAGAAAAAAAAAAAATCCTAATGGTAAACTTGACTTTTTTTCCTGCAACTTTCACAGTGTAGATTCATATAGTATAGACTCATAGAACAGGTAGAATTGGAAGTGACCTTAAAGCTCATCTAGTTCCAGCCCCTCTGCCATGGACAGGGACACCTTCCACTAGACCAGGTTGCTCAAAGCCCCATCCAACCTGGCCTTGAGCACTTCCAGTGATGCAATAGCAACAACTTCTCTAGACAACCTGTTCCGGTGTCTCACGACCCTCACAGTGAAGAATTTCTTCCTTATAGCTAATCCAAATCTACTCTCTTTCAGTTTAGCCATTCCCCCGTGTCCTGTAACTACCTATCCTAGTAAAAAGTCCCTCTCGATTTCTTGTGACCCCTTCAGGTACTGGAAGGCTGCCCTAAGGTCTCCTCAGAACCTTCTTTTCTCCTGGCTGAACAACCTCAACCCCCTCAGCCTGCCTCCCTCGACCTGCTGGTCATGCTCCTTTTGATGCAGTTAAGGATACTTGCATGTCCAGCTCATTGTGAGCAAGAAGAACAGATTCTTCCCTTCTTTGCTACAGTCTCTTGTATCTTCTCATTCCAAATAATCCATCTTTTTACTTAAGATAGAGGTTTCTAGAATTTCACCATTCTCACTGCCTTTCTCTGGACCATCTCAAAGGAGAACATAAGTCCAAGTGCAGCAGTCAAAACTTAAACACAGTACTCTGGATGGGTCCTTGACATACATTTAATCTTATGGAGGCCAAACTCCTGTTCAGACAGGAGCTTGCTTCTCCTGCAATACCACTGTCTCAGCCTGTGAGCTGCTGAAGCCTCTGCTCAGCTTTTGCAGTACTCTTACATAGCAACATGTTGCCTTACCTGTATTTGTGGAGCTGGTTATTTCTGATTCAGTTCAGAACCTGAAATTTGTCCTCAGGGTTTATAAAAACACTTTCCAGAATGTGTTACAGGTCCCTGAGGTCGCATGCTCAGTTCACAGGTAGCATGATTCCCAAAGCCACAGGGATTTGGAAATCAATTTTTGAAACACGCTCAGCAAAAATTTGGAGAGGGGCAGGAAGGTGGCAAAGATAAAACTGTGTAACAACACATACTTGTGCTTTTGCCTCTATTCAGTTGAAATATCACTGAAATGTCACTTGGGTCTAACAATACCTCCTTGAGCCCCGTGATCATTCACTCATACTTCAGCACAAGGTATTGTATCTTATCTTACTTGAAGCATGTGTTTACTATAAGGTAACAGAAGAAACAATATTAGTGCTAAAATAAGGTAACATGAGCAGTAGTTTGTAGGCTTGTATGGGTAACCATTGTAAGCATATTCTGCCATCACAGCTTTCATCTGGTTAATGGGAAATTGCTTATCCTGTAGGAGATGGTAACGGCCTAGAACTTTCTGTCAGCAAAACACCAGAAAACCAGGTTGATTGCTATATAGCAAAGAGATACAATTTTGCCTTCTTTGCACTGATTTAAAATCATCTTATCATATCCACTTACATTATATAGACTAAGATAATTCTATATTACTCCTTAAAATAATGAAAAAGAGGTCCAGTGCTGAATTTTTAGGTGTGTTCATGTGGTTGTTCTTATCTGTAGATATTACAAAACTATAAAGTTGCTTAAGTGAGGTAAGATGCCCTAATAGCACCCTATTAAAGTAACCATTAATCTTGTGAGGGTATTTTTCTTCTTATTTTTATGGTTGCTTTCATTAAATACCTATACAACAATCAACTGCATACATTTTTTATCATTCTATTATGTGCATTTTTTATGTTAACTATATTGCATTGTTCTTTATTTTTTCATTGTACTACATATTTAAAATATGAAATATAATTTATTTTATGTGCTACCAGGAAAACTTTCGGGACAGATTTCTTGAACCTTTTGCATCCTGAATTTTGGTCAGATGAACAAAATGAGTTGCGATGAAAGAACAAAGCCTGAACTTGTGCAGTGCTGCAAAATAAATACAATTTTTTTTTTTTTTTAATAAGTAGAAGACTGAGGAGTCCTGGGGAAATGTAGAAAGTCTCAACCCATATTAAGTGTCTGTGACTGGCTGTTGTCAGAGAACTGGATGTAAACGTGCTAGAGTGACAACTACCAATATCTGGTGATCTTTTCAAACCACTCTGCAGGAGCTGGCAGCATTCACCACCTGACAAGTGCGTCTCAGGTTTCTCACATAATGTCATTTTTCAAACATGTAGACACAAATAATGTCAGGTAATCTCCTAATCTCCTTCATAAACACAACTGTATGCTGGAGACTTGAGAATTTCACTTCTCTGCTCTGGAGCTTTTTTTGCCTGCCCAAACTCAAGCTCAGGTCTTTTCACATCTCCTGGAAATATATAGGTGTCAAAATCAGTACAGCCCATCACACACACTTCCCTCCCCATGCCTTCCTCCATCTTCACCCTTAGTCATTGGGAACTCATCTTCCCTACCATTCAGACCTGTAGCACTAGTTTTCTTCCATGACTTTGGATATATATGTTTATGCTGAGCTTGTCCCTGAATTTTTGTGACTATCTGCATCTGTAAGGTAGATATTTTCTGTCCATCCAGAAAAGATTTTCGTTCAGGTCCCTACTATATCTCAATTATTGCAACATCATAATATCTAATACATTAGCGACATATTTGCTCTTCTATAGCCTTTCTCACTCAGCCAAAAATGAAAGTTTGTATTAGCTGCTATTTATGTTTTCTAAAGCAATCGCTTACTTTGTCCTGTGACGCCTCCATCTCACCTTACCAAAACACCCTAGAAACACCACCAGACTTGCCCTGTTGCTCATAAGATGCCTTATGAGTGCTGCCCCAGGCACAAACAGGTGAGCTGCCAGGATTAACAGCAGCAGAGTATCTGCAGCTGCAGTGCTGAGTCCTTTGAGGCCTCAGAGCTTATTGGGACAAGCTGGCTTTCTGTCCTCTGTAGAGCACATAGAGCAGCTGAGTCCGGTCTTGCGACTGGATTCTTAGGCATTGTTATAGTACAAAAAAATAACTATTAATAATTACAGTGTCCCAAGGGAATGATGGCATGACAGCAGTAAGAAGTCATGCTTTGCATATACTCTTGCAGTGCTGGTGTTTACAGTAAATCCACACCTATGCATGTGAAAAGCTTTGATTTCCAGTGATTCACCCCATGCCTGCTTCTTCGCAGTTATTTGTTGTATTGTTTTATTTCCTTTTGATACAGAAATAATACAAGAATTATATTATACTGCTCTAATTTTGTCCACCTAGACCCAGACTTGTCAGAGAGTCTGTATCTAGGTGGTCTTTGCTCCAGCAGTGCCAAATAAACACCAGAGGTAGCTGAATTACTGGTGAGGGATAAGGAAGAAAAGTTTAAAGAGAGCTAAACTTGTGTCATCCCAGTGTGCTGAACAGAGCGCTGAAGTTGTCAAGACAGTTTAGGTTCAGGTATGATTTAATGTACTCTGCAGAAAGTTAGCAGATGACCTGACCTTGAGAATACACCCTCAGACTCGGCTGGTTTTTGGCAGGGAAGCCAATGCTGCTTGGGTAAGAAGAGGACTGTAGCAGCGACACCTACCTGGATTTAGTGGCAGATCATGTTTCTGGTTTAGAGCCTCTTCAGCAAGCACAAACCCTATGAGAGTTTTTTGGTTGCATTTCCTTCTTACTTTAAATTCCCTTCTCACTCTCCATTTTAAACAGAATCTCTTCTCTACTTCGGAGAGTTTTAATGTTTGCAAGTATTTTTTCATTTTCATAAGGAAAAAGCCACTTGGCTAACACATTTCATGCCAAAAAAGTCGCTCCTTTTGGGCTGCTTTGGGAGTCCAAGGAAATGTTAGATGTCAGCAACTGTAGATCATACCAGCTGCAATGTAAAGGCAATGATGATCAAAAATATCACCTGTCATATCTACCTTTGAAAATCCTCCCCATAGGCCTACAGTTCATCTAAGGCAGTCTTTTAACTCAAATTCTTGATATGGAGGGGAGTTGTCTGCAGAAAATATAGAGAAAATATACAGATATAATTCCACAAAGAATGTAATTAAACCAGGAAAGCATAACAAGCTGTTAAAAAAAAAGAAATGTTATCAGGAAAGACCAAGGATTAGCTGCTGGATAAATGAAGGTTGGAAAACGCACTTGATAAAGCAACTAGCAATGAACACACATGGCTATGCATAGCCCTTACACTTCTGAGCAATGAAAATGTTTAAAAGTTTAATCAACATTTTAAATAATTCAGGCATTCCTCTGTCTATTTTCTGTATTCCTTGTTTGGAAAGCGTAAGGATACAGTGTTTCTGCAGCTATGAAGAAACAGTGCTAAGTCACAGCCTCATGAGCAGCCGCAGGGTTGCCCACACTGCTGATTTGTGAGAACAGTCTCTGATATAATTTTGGTCTGGATCTACCAGAAATCTTCTAAATTATTTTCAGGGGTGGCTGGGGTGTTATCACAGGCTGGGGGACGCTACCAAACAGCAGCTTGCATGTGCTCACAGTGCTCTGGAGAGAGCAGAAAGTACAGGCCCAGGTTGTTCCATACCAGTTGGCTTCAGTGCTGGAGCATGGTCCCAGCATCTTTGCGTTGGGACAGGACAGAAAGCACTATCACATAACACTCACATAACACCACCCGGCTGCTGATCTCCAATGCTTCCAGCCCGGGGTGGCTCTTACGGGACCAGGCACCTCTGAGATAGAAAAGAGCATAAAGTGCGGGCAAGTTGCTGTGGGAAAGTAACTTCATACAAGATAGAGGAAGGGATGGATTTCCAGAAGCACTGAAGGAACGGGAGTTTTCCCTCTTGGTTGAGAAACTGCTGGGATGGGCCTCAAGTCACCTCCTGTAGACACAAGCCACCTGGCAGGTCTGACAAAGCCCAGGAGCAAACCCAGCCATTTGCTAGCATTGGTGTTCAAGCAGCTCAGTCCGCTCTAGCTTTCCTAATTTTCAACATGTGATTATTTCACCACTGAAATGGAAGGACGAGATGCAAAAGAAAGTTAAAAATTTGAAAGCTGCAATTTTCCAGCTAGTGGGAATACATCGCATCTCCAGAGTGAAAATTGCTCATCTGCTGCAAAACGCCTTGGTTTACGTCTAACCCAGCCGTGGTATTTAGTGACATCTAGGGACTATCTTTGAGTATTGCATTTTCTGGAAACTGTATATCTCCCTGCTTCTCCAAACAGCAAGAGGTTTGAACTCTAAACCATTACTTCGAGCCGTGGTGGTAAATGCTGAACTCTGCAGACGGGCACTTCCATCTTTAAGTGACTGGGAAATGCAGCAGCTCACGATCTGTGGAAACAGATAAATTCTGATGCACTACTTTGTTCCCAGTGGAACATTCCGAGTTACTTAGATACTGCAGTTTTTGACCAGAATGGGAAACTTTTGTCATAACTCTGCTTACACCCTTTTCTTCCTATGAAATTACATGCCATTCACCACTTGTGATTTCTTTTCCAAACAGTGCCATGGCGGCACGCTGATGAAGGCTGCGCTGGCAATTTTTTCACTGAGATGAACATAAAAATTTCTCATAAAAAGCTAAAACTCTGGCTGATGAACTATTATTTTCCAAAGTTAAACCTGCTACCAGAATTTGGACCTGCAGGGGCATGCTGCTGGGCTAAAAATTCGTATCCAAATATTTGCTTACTGCACGTCCCTATGAAGAGTCACTATTGCCTTCCCCTTCAGTTCAGAAATGAAGACTATGAAATATAATGGTCTTGAGACATTATGTTTACATTTATTCCTGAAGTAAATAATAATCACTATTTATTTTGTTGTATGAATTAGATGTTATTAACTTGGAAACTGTTGCTACGTGATATCCGGCTGCTGCAAGATTATAAGGACTAATCAGCATTCAATCTATATTAAAACTACACAACAGTTCAAAAATTCAGAGTATTTTTAAGAGTAGTGGTGTGTTTCTGTGGGCAAAATAAAGACCAGAACCCCCTAAATTTAACCCCAGTGGTACTGAGGTTTTTGTTCTACACCTGCAAGGATGTTGTTTAACCTCTTTTTCTCATGCTGCTCCCATTGACACTGGTGTCAGGACACATGAGCCATGCAATGCAGCTCAGAGGAGAGCAGGAAAGCTAGCTACTCAAACCCTGCACTTCTGCAGGCTGAGACAGTGTGTCCCGGGGTGGTGTTGGTGGTGGCACCTGTCCCTTGGTGGCTGTGATTGGCCAGGCATCCCCCATGAGCAGTGTCCCAGCATGGATGCGAGTGATGGCCCAGCCTCTGCTGGGTTTGCCTTGGGCTGTGCTCACCGCTCCACAAAGCACTGTGGTGAGGGAGATACTTATTTACTAAATACAAATAAGAGGGGGTGCAGGTAGAGTGTGCTACATCACATTTTACAGTATCTAAGTTATGAAATAAAGTATTATTAAGAAACAAGATTCTTGTTGATGCAATTCTTTATTTGCATGTATTCAACAAGTATAAGTCACAAACATCAGTTACTTTTTAACTAGCATTTCTCCTCTTTCAGTCCCATTTTGGAGAGTTGGGGAAGCTGGTTTTAGTTCAGTTTACTCTTTGAGACTCCTGCCATTGGTATTGCAAGGCATCACCTCTGAGGAAGCAACTGCTGAGCTGGAGGATCAGGTCTGACCATCATGTAACCTACAGCCTCGTACTGCACTGCCAGCTATTCTGGGTGGCATGGGAGGAGCTATGTTGGGTATTTCAGGGCAAGAGGAAAGCGCTAGCACCAAGCTGCTTGTCCTGAGCAGTGGGGACTCCTGGGGGTCCCAGATGTGCTTGTCATGGGAGTGCAGCAGCAGCAGGTCATGGGCAGCACAGGAGTTGGAGCCATCAGTCCCTTCCTTAAACACACTGCTGTGGGAGCCAATGTGAATAGGGCAACATATAGCTCAAACTAAGACACATCTACTAAAGATTCCTCCTTTTCTCCCAGTCATACCCACTTGGGATTAGAGAAATTAATGCGTAAGCCAGAGACCTTTATTCATGCAGTTCTGCACAAAGCAAATACTGTGGAGATTTAGATATTACAACAAGATTCTTTCAAACTTTGGATCGCAGAACCAGATGTGCTGTAAAGGCAAACAAGTTCATGCTTGGTGGCCTGAACAGTGGGATGAGTCATTGTGACATTGTAGGAACTTGCACTGTCACAGTAATTCTGCTGCCAGCATCTGTGTTTCCTGGTAACTGTACCAGGGGCTGCTCCTGAGCAGAAGTCTACTAGTTAAATAGAAAGAAGGGCAAGAAGAGGCACAAAAGGCCCTTGTATTCTAAAGTTCCAGATTAGGCTCTGTGTAACGGCACTAGATCCCATATCTATCCCCCTTCCCAAACTTAGTGAGGGATATCTGAGCATCTCAGTGGTTCTCACCTATCTTAGCTGTGGAAGAGTCTCCTCCAGAACATGATTTGGATATGTGGTGGGCAGCATTTTCTCTGGCTATCAAAGGAGCTCAGCTGAGATGATATGTAACTGGCACCTCAATCTCCAAAAAAATGGTGTGAATTTCAACCTACATTGCTGGTGTGGCAATCTCAATAACCAGCTCTGCTGGCAGTTCATTTCTCAGTAAGAGGTTACATACCAAGGAGTGGCAGTGGGTGACATGCTTACTTGTTTATTTGCTTTATTTTTAAACTTGGATGTGTTTTTTAAGTGTTGCCTGTAACACTACACAGCTGGGAGGGATCCCAGTGCCTTTCATTCCTTGAGGTTTTTGGATCTGTAGTTACTCTGCTGGTCTCTGGAAAGCATTTACTACACATGCTTATGACCAGGGAGCCATTCGTGCTATTGCAAACATATTGCTGACTAAATAACCCTGCTCTATTTTGAATTTCATATTGCACATCTTCACAGGGATACCCTGGCTTTCAGTGCGCACTAGGCAGACCATGGCAATGCTGCCTGCTCCTGGACTGCTCAGCTAAGAACCATGGGTCCAGGCAGTTGTGCATCCAGTTTATTTTCCTGCTGCTCCACTGACAGCTCCACACAAGGATGTGGCTTCCATACATTGCTGAGCAAAGCAGCTTGCGCCTGGCTGACCTTGGATGGAGGTGGAAAGGGCATGAGGCTGTCGCCACAACTCCACATGCCTTTGCCGGGCTGTTCAGTGATCACTTGACGTTCCAGTTCTTCCCCCTTCTGCCGTCTGCTTCATACAGGCTTTACTCATGTGTCGTGGTTTAAGGCCTGCCACACAGCCCACTCACTGCCCACCCCCCCTTCAACTCCCGGAGGGATGGGGAAGAGAATCGAAAGAATACAACTCCCACAGGTTGAGATAAGAACAGTCCAGTAACTAAGG
>WYDI02032299.1:0-21067 GCA_009867235.2 Psittacus erithacus
AGTGTTCAAGGCCAGGTTGGACACAGCGGCTTGGAGCAAGCTGCTCTAGTGGAAGGTGTCCCTGCCTGTGGCAGGGGCTGGAGCTGGAGGAGCTTTAAGGTCCCTTCCAGCACAAACCAGGCTGGGATTCTATGAATCAGATATTAAGAGTTCAGCGCAATTTAGATGGCTACAGTCAAGAACAATCACAGCAATGTTACATGGACATTTGCAAGCCCCACGTCCCATGCTTTCCCTCCCTTGATATTGGTTCCCTATAGAGTCCTTTCACTATCTGTATACATTACACTTCCATTTTCCTCAGCTACTGACTAGGTCTCCCTAAGCCCAAAGCTTTTATGGGGCTGACTCTGACTGTGTTTAACTTATGCTGATGAGTTCAATGCAAAGAAAAGAACTGTGACTTCTTCATAGACTCATAGAACAGCCCAGGTTGGAAGGGACCTCAAAAGATCATTTGGCTCAACGTTTCCTGCAGTCAGAAGCACTGCTATAACTCCTCTCTTTAGTAATAACCTTTATCATGGAGTGGAGGGGGAGACAGAAGAAAATCTACGTTGCATGTCCTTCTCAATGTGAGGAGGTTCAAAGCTACAGGGCAGCCTTGGCCACTGCCATGGAGGCAGTGACACCTTTCAGAGAGTACAATAAGGAACCTTCTTCCCTAGCCTGGCAATAAGGATGATGCTGAAGGAGAAAGATGACCGGCAGACTAGCTCCTCATCTTAGCAAGACATACACACGTTATCCAATGCCTCTTAAAATGAAAAAGGCATTAACACTTCATCCCCTTCCTCGGCTGAAAGCGTATTCCTACATTATCCTCAGATACGGCTACACTGTACTCCCACCAAACACTGATATTTTGACATCAAGCCCCAAACTAAGGAAGTTTCGTGGGTTTTAAATATCAGTTGAATGCAAGGGAACATTCTACAGTGTATGCATAGTCATGTTAAATAGGAAGACCTAATGACAGAGAGGTCAATGCACAGGGAGGTCAGGTGAACAATTACTTATTTAATGACTCTGAAATTACTAACTATTCATTTTACAGAACATCATCCCAATCCGCACTGATGTAAAAGCCAGACAGAAACATTCCAAAGCCAGTTTGGGATCTACTTTTTTTTTCCAAACTAGATATTTTCCAAGTATCTTACAGCTCTGATGCTTACTTTGTAAGATAAAAGTTCACTTTAGATCCACATAAATCAAAATAACCAAGATCCTCTTAGGAAGCAAAACGTAGAATTTTTAATACACAGAACAATGTTTAAGCAGTACAGAGTAAGCAAAGCCACACATGGGAGCAGCTGAAGTTAAGTCTAAACATATATGCTTCATTTGAAAATGGTACTTTTAAAGGAGTTCAGTGGTTTCACAGACTAAAGAGGCAGCACAGGGAGTCTAAAGCACTCCAGGGATTTCAGATGAATCCCACTGTGGTTTATCGAGTGGGGAATCATAACCTTAAAAGAAGTGATTTCGAGGCCTCGACTTGCTGAGCAATGAGGTACTTCTTTGGATGGAGCACCTCAGGTAGGAAGGGAAAAAAAGTCCATATGGAGAGCTTCAAGTAGGGCTTCAAGATTCCTGCAGAGCCAAAGCCGGCCCACAACAGGACTAGATCCAGGCTGTCTGCTAGCACCTCGTCAATACAAGAATGCAGTGTCCTAAGGCAAGTATAAGAAATGCTGCTGGATTACTCAAATGCTACTATGTGAAAAGTAATGCAATCCAGTCAGCAGAGGAGCTGGAAAGAACATGTTGGGAAACGTAGAACTGAGAAGTTTCCCTCACGCTAAAATGAAGCGTGGTTGTGGTTAGTCCTCGTGCACTGGTTGGATGCTCTGGTGCTTTTCTTTTGGAATGCAAATTCTCACTTCACTTTTCCTGTGGTTCAGTTTGGAACCTATTTAGAAATGCTGCTCTACTAAAATCAGATTTCTGCTCAATAAATAAAGCTTGAAATATTATCAGTGCTTTATATCAAACTAGAATTGGATAAAAGAGAGTCAACAAACATTGTACGAGTTGGTAAAGGACCAGTTTCATATACTGTACCATGAGCTGGTGTAAGAACTGGCTGGCCATCCCATCAGACCAAAATCTCCATGAAATGGGGCAACGCCATGGCATGGATGGGCCTGGATGCGGGCAGCAACTGTTCTACAGCAGCTACCTGAAGCCAGGGAAGAGCTGCTGAGGTCCCTCAGTGAATTTTTCTGCTCATCTGTTTATAGCACAGGACAAAGTTATAGCAATCTTTGTAATATACCTAAAGGGGCTGCAGGAAACCTGGAGAGGGGCTTTGGCCAAGGGCCTGTAGGGACAGGCCAAGGGGGATGGCTTTAACCTGCCAGAGGGGAGACTGAGATGAGCTCTGAGGCAGAAGCTCTTCCCTGGGAGGGTGCTGAGGCACTGGCACAGGGTGTCCGGAGAAGCTGTGGCTGCCCCATCCCTGGCAGTGTTCAAGGCCAGGTTGGACACAGGGGCTTGGAGCAAGCTGCTCTAGTGGAAGGTGTCCCTGAACTAGATAAGGGGGTTGGAACTGGATGAGCTTTAAGGTCCTTTCCAACCCAAACCACTCTGGGATTCTGTGGTATGATACCGTCACTAAAAAAACCATGCGATTTCTAAGCAAATGAAACTGCAGTTTGCTACATGTACATGAGCTCAATGGATGCATTTATCATTCCCTCCAGACACACTCAAAGCACAATCACATTGCTCACTTGAGGCAACAGTGCCGTACCTTATCACATCTGGTTCTGTGCCTTCATTCTTGTAAGATGCCTGAAGTTGTTTCTGTCGTGTGAGAAGATCATCCACCAAATTCTGCCTCCTGTCCCCTTCCAGCTGTGTGCTGAGGAGACTTGGTTAAGGACAAAACTTAAAAACACTTAAAAATTTTATTATATAAAATACTGTTATACATTCTTAAAAGAAATCAGACCTCCTCATCATCCGAATTAACTACAGTAACTATTTTAACCCCAAAAAAGGCTGTAACATCTAAAAGAAGGATAGGTCATATTTTTCTGAACAAAAACTGCACTTATTCTAAATGTGTTTCTGGTTAACATATCTCAAAGAAGGAGTTTCATGCAGGACCACAGAGTGATTTTCAGACCACCATCTCAAAGTAATGAGAGACCAGAAGGCTATTTGTTGCTAAATTAGCATGAAGATTATGAACTGCATTCCCCCCTCCAAAATCCAACATAATTTTTCTTTCATTTATTATAATGCAGTCAATCTCTTCTATAACACTGACAATGTGTAACAGTGCTGCACCAATTAAGTTCAGGGGAGGGTGAATCTTAAAAGAGCTCCAACTTACACTATGATCATAACAAGAGGGCAGGGCCAAACAGAACAGAGCTTTTAAAGTCAGGAGGGTATTCACATCTTATTTCACTGGAGGCTCAGTACACAGGCCAGGTGAGCAGCTCCCAGCCAAGTGCTCAGTAAACAAAAATTTACTGTTGCATGTTTCCATTTGAAATTCATCAGCAGAACACCCCAAAAGTCACTGACACAGCAGAAAAACAATCCATGCTGTATCTCTGAAAGACAAGATGCCCTGAAGTGCTGCAGCTTCCAACAGGGGACCTGTGTTTGCTTATTTTAATTAATCTTAGCGACATTCTGAAGGACTAACTCTCTTCCAAGTACTGTTGAATAGATTATGCAATAGCTGAACTGATTTGTGTCTGTTTTCTGCCACAACATTTGTCTGCTTGAGAGCATTCCCCGGACAGGAAAGTTCTACCCCTAGCCATCAGCACAGCTCTCAGGGGCCTGTGCTCAAAAGGGATTTCTGTTGTAGCAAGCTTGAAATTAAACATTCGTTCATTAAACCAGATTGCTGCTGAATACCTTCAGGGATAGAGGTGTACTTCTTTGATTCCTTATCCTTCCAGCATATGGAATAAGCAGCAAATCCAAACCATACCTCAGGGTAACACTGCTAGAAGAAAACCTGGGATTTCTTCCTAAGGCCTGTTTTAAAGCATTTTGACACCATTCTGAAGATGCAGTTCCACTTCTCCTTAAGCCAGTCCAAATCAGGGCTGCCACATCCCTGCCCACACCCTGAACAGAGCTTCGTCCTTCCTTTCTGCTAGTACTGGCACCCTGCAGGCAGCAACTGCACCAAGAGGTGCACATTTTCTGCTAGAGGAGTGAGCTGAGCTCAGAAAGCAGATCAGCAACGTCAGCACAGCACACAGGCAAGGCAATGGCAGCTCTGAGGTTATTCAGACCGTCGTTAAGCTCCTCTCCAATACAACCATACCCAAAGCCAGCCTCATGCCCGCCATACCAGGTGGCATGAGGCTCCCAACCCTTCTTGCACTATAGCTGCAACGAAAATATTCAACAGGAGCACAGACAAAGTTCTAGTGACAAAGTCTAAAAATGGAATGAGGGGAAAACCCGAACTGTGTGGCAGAGCAATTACAGCCTATTTTTTCCACTCTCTCCCACAACCCAGAAAGGTCAGTGAGTTGATGTTTAGACAGATACACCTGGTGTGTTGATACGGCCCGAAGCAGTAAGTCCTTCAGCTGATCAATCTTCTCTTGGAGATTCTGCAGCGACGACCTGATAATCACATTGAGCTGAAGGGGAAGACAGAAAGGTTTTTAGTTGGAGTTATAACTGCATAAAATTTCATACTACTACATGCAGGTGACAACACATTTAACTTCAGCCATACTGGTGTGAAGGACTCCATTCCAAACCAAGAAAGCCTGCCTCAGAGCCACAGGGGACCGGCACAGCCAACTGGTTTGGACTGCCTAGAAAATAATGAGATAAACAGTTCTAGTTTCACAAACACAATTCTAATGCATGAATGCTGTTTAATATGGAGAGCTTTCTTTCAAGTCTTTATAAACATACTCCTTTGTATGGGCAAAACATTTCAGCACACTAATATTTTCCAGCTAGTTTTCCAGTTCCTTCCTCAGATCTTTCATACAAATACAGGCAGCAGCTTCTCCTGCCACCAAGTTTCTTTGCCAGCTCCCCGATTAAAGGGAAGGTTGCCGCAGGCTCAGACATGCCCTCCACTGATCTCCTCCAAATTTTACACTAAAGATCCCACAAGAAATTCAGATTTCCTCTGTTTCCCTTCTCAGCAGCACATGACCCCAGACCCTTCCTCACAGTTGACCTGCTCCACACTTGGATGCATCTGTTCTTACTAAAAAGATAGTTAAGTCATTCACATTCTTCCCTGCTGCAAGCAAACCCAAGGCTTGCAGCAATCCTCCTCCTCCTCTCTGCCCACCCATTCCCAACTTAGGCTGAAATAATCCTCTGGGTTTTTCCTCCTCAAATGTTATCAGTTATGTAGAACATACTAGGAAAAAACACTGTAACTGCAATGAACTATGCAAGCAATCCTAATTAAGACTTTATGTGCTTTTTGTTTACAAGACATCAGCCCTCAGACACTCTGTGTGATGAACTGCTAACAGAGCAGGAATATTTCCTTTGACTCGCCCTCTTGAAGATGCAGAGGCAGCAGCCAGACACCAATGTCTCTCTGAGCTGCCACTGTGCTGCAAGGATTCATCAGCTGAACTGCACTGATGCTGCACAGGGCTGGAACAGGAGAGCCTCAAACCTCTGACAACACCAGAAGTTGAAATCCCTGACTCAGTGACACTTGTTCTCAAACACTGCCAAATACGACGACAGGAAGCAGATGCAACCACACTGAGGCAGCCTTGTGAGTACGCAGCCAAGATCCAGACCCAAAGCAGCTGAACACTACGGCAATGTTTCCAAAGCCAGAGTGGGATATATATGCTTTTAGGGCAGTTGGAGCCGCTGCGTATACTTTAGCTTTGCAGGCAGGTAATAAAAAGTCTTCACATTTCACATGTACTCACAGCCAGGTGGAGAATGATGCATTTAACCAACCCAGCACAGCAAAGTAACATCAAGGTGTATGTGTCTGACACACGGCCACCCACTACACCTCTGGCCAAAAACTGCAGTGTTCTAACTAAAGATTTTGCTTCCATTCAAAAAACAAAAAAAAAAGGAAAAAGAAACCAATGGGAGTTGTAAGATCAGCTCAACAGAGCAACTCTGAAGCATCGCTGGAAATCTTTCCCTCCAGGGTTTAGGGTTTTTTTCCATTTTAAATATTATCCTCTATTTTTTGCTCTGCAGAAGGTGTCTTTAGCTATGCTCATGGCAAAATACTATGAAAAGAAAAACTGGTTTACATTCTTCCTACGAGGCAAATGTTGTACGAACACTTTTTCCTCCATTAAAACATTCAGGAGTCACAGAACGTGACTGCTCAGCTGTGGGTTTCTCAACATGCATGTCTGTTATGAAAACAACCCCTTATTGTCGGAAACTTGTTTATAGCCAAATCACACACTGGCAAATATTCATCTTTAACTGTTAATGGATTAAAGGCAAACCAGGCTGGGAAAACACAGGGCATGGAACAAATGATTTTATGAAGAAACAAGTCAACCATGTAATGTTTCCATAAAACACAACCTCAGAGAACTATGGGACAAGAAGGGTTTCAAACAGCCACAATACGATAATTTGTTGGAGGGCTGGGGAACACAGCACCAGCTGCAATGATGTAAATCGAGGACTTTGTGCCTTATGAACACAGACACATGAAACAACAAACATTTTATTAGTCTTCTGTTGCTTGAGTGTATCTGCACAATACTAATTACTTGGGCATCTCGAAAGCAGGGCATTGAACCACCACCTTGAAACACTCCTCTCGATTCTACTGCTGGAGAAAATATTTCCCCCAAATTCCACTTATTTGGGCCTTCTGAAACCTCTTTTCACTTCATGACAAATTGGGGCATTCATTAAAAAGCGGATTATTGGACAAAGCCTATGCAGTTTTCTTCAATGCATTTGCAAAGGAAATATTTCCAAAAGGACATATGATGTTAAGAGCTATCAGCAGAGACTGGCAAAGAAGTCAGTGATCACACAGCACATTACAACCCTGCTATAGAGAGGGACAGCCTACAAAATAAATTAGTGGGCTTTTAATTATGCAAATTATTACAGAAGACCAATTCAAGGGCTCATATGCCTTAAGGCAGTCACAGAAGAAGTTAATGACATGATCCTCAGGGGGTGCAATCAAGCAGGCTCCTACACTTCTGAAGGAGACGAATGAGACTTTTAGTCTTAAAGAAAGCACACTCCTGAGAATCTTCTTATTTAATTTTTTTAATGGGAAGTGTGAAAAGGTGAAGACCATTGTATTTCTGGGTGAAAATTTTCACTTCTTGTTCACATTTAACTCCAGGCTTACATTTTGTTAGAAATGTAGCTTTAAAAAGCTGAAAAATTCATGTTTCATCTGATTTACAACCACTACAGAAAGGAAGGAAGCAAGCCAGCTTTGTGGGGAAAAACCTACCTATTCAATACCTACACAGAAGGGAGTACACAGAAGCTGATGTGCATCCCAACATCTCTTGAGACTGAGGATGTCAGTTCTGCTCCTGGCAGCCACAGCCCTGACCCATCAGCAGTGTGTGCCCAACACTCCCACAGCTTTTCCTTCTCTCTTTTTGTGAAACCAGCATCATTGCATGCACAAAAGACTGATTACAACCCAAGATTACTGCTGTGACACTGAAAAGCCACCTTTAATTTAAAAACTGTATTCTTGCTTCCTTTATGAAAATCTCGAAGAACATACCATTAATACTAGGCTCCTGCCACCAAACAGAACTTTTCGCCGGTAGATTCGCAGCGGGCAGCAATGATGGGCACAGCCAAGGCCCCGGGCAGAGGCGGGCAGCAGAGCGCCCCCTTCCCGCAACGCACCTTCCAGGAAGCACCAGCTCCCCTTTGCGGCCAGAGAGGGGCGGATTCAGGACTCGGCTTCCTCAACACATCCAGATCCTGCCAATGTAATGCTCGACCAGTACTGCATAGAATCATGGCACGATTTGGGCTGCAGGGACCTTAAAAGCTCATCCAGTTTCCAACCCCTGCCACGGGCAGGAACACCTTCCACTAGAGCAGCTTGCTCCAAGCCCCTGTGTCCAACCTGGCCTTGAACACTGCCAAGGACGGACCACTCAGAACAGCTAACAACGTGCTTTCACAAAGCCCAGAACCGCCGGCAGAGGAGTACCTTGGCCGAGCTTTCCCCGTTCCTCTGGTACCGGTTCCGCTCCTGGATTTTCTCAGCGACCTCCTGGGCGACCTCGCAAGTGGCATCGTACAGCGAGAGCCTGCGGGCGAGAGCACCGCATGAGGCTCAGCCCCTACCGCGGCTTCTCTCTCCCCACCCCCAGCATGGACCTCGGCCTTGCTCTGCGGGGAGCCGCGCAGCGCGCCCCAGCGCGGGGAGCAGCCTCCAGCACACCGGGAGCTGCCCTGCAGGGAGGTGTGCCCCCCACCCGCCGCGCAGGGGCAGCCCTCGGCCCGCCGCAGCAGCCGCCGCCGACCGCGGCTCTCCCGGCACAGCGGCACCGGACCGCGGCAGCTGGGGTGCCGAGCCCGGCTCGCAGCGCCGCGGGCGGCAGAGCACCCCGGGAGCAGGCACTGGCGGAGGTGCGGAGGGGACGGACCCATCCCGCGGCACCGCTGCCAGGCGCTTACCAGCGGTCCGGAGCCATCGCCGCCAGCACAGAAGAGCCCCGCACTTCCGGATTGGGTCACGTGATAACAGCGCCCGCCGAGGCCCAAACTTCTCCGTGCGCAGGCACCGGGCGAGGGGCGCGGCTGCACGGGCGGGGTGTGGCGGTGGGTGTGTTATGCAGAGGCGCGGGGTGCATCTATGCAGAGATGCGGGAGTATAGGGCCCGTGGGGCACAGAGTAGGAGTGCAGAGCTGCAGATCGCATGGTACAGGGTTGATGGTGCAAAGGTACTGGGTGGAAGCCGTGGCTGTCCCTAGCCCTGTCCTGGCCCTCTCGCTGTTCCTGTCCAGGGGACCCCTCGCCCTGGCTGATCCCAGCTGTGCCATGGCCCCACTGGGCTGTCCCCAGTGCTGCAGGTTCCAGTTGCAGCACTTGGGCTGCTGTGCAAGGCCAGGATGAAGGGCAGAGCCCTCACAAGCA
Organism: Psittacus erithacus; assembly: GCA_009867235.2. NCBI lineage: Eukaryota > Metazoa > Chordata > Aves > Psittaciformes > Psittacidae > Psittacus > Psittacus erithacus. Next base: position 9,095 of record WYDI02032299.1, read on the forward strand.
CAGGGCAATGGCAACCCCTCCTCCCCAGATGGGATCCCCTCATCCTGCACTGGCTGCATCTCCATGGAATCACCTTTAATCTACAGCCAGGGTCCCTTTGGAAACCTCTGGCATGTCCTGGGGGCTGATGGGACCCCCTGAGTATTCGATGCTTTCCCTAAAGCCCAGGGCGGGTTTGGGATTTTGGGAGCACGTACTTGGTGATGCTGGGGATGGACAAAGGCCCGGGCACCAGGCTGGTCCCAGGATGCCACATTCCTTCAGCTTTGCTACTGAGGAAGAAGGAAATCCTTTATGTTCCCAATTTTCCATGTCAACAACAAGCTTTGAACTTTGTGGCAGCTCGTCAGGGCACCAAGCATCTCTTGCATGCAGCTTGCACCTGACTCAGGTGAATCATGGAATCAGCTCAGTTGGAAAAAGCCTTTAAGATAATAAACTCAAATCATTCCCCCAGCACTGGCAAGACCACCACTAACCTATGTCACTGAGGGCCTCGTCTACACAGGTTCTGGACACCACCTGGGAAAATGCCATTGGGGCACCTGTGTGTTGCTAATGCAGTAGTAATATGGTCTGGATTAAAATGTACAGCTATAAGCATGGCAGCAGGGGAACCTGCACCCAAACAGTGCCAGGGGACCTTTGGAACAGTGGATTGGAGAACAATTGGAACAGAAAAAAAACAGGAGGCACAGGAAGCATGGGAACACAGCCAGTGTTCACCAGGCTTGGGTATCCCTGCACTCACAGGGACCTGGAAATGGTAGGAGAATGCTTGGGTCAGGAGCAAAACTGCATCCAAACCCTTTGTGTCTTCCTAATTTTCCAGGAGCTCTTTTTCATCTTGCAGAGAAGCACAAAATACCCGGGAAGATGCAAAGATCCAGCCCAGCAACCGGCCCCGCTGCTCGGTGCTAGGGCAGTTTTCCCAGTCTCTGTAATTCTGTGCGATGAAAGCCCTGGGTGTCTGAGCAGTTTATTTCTGAGCAGTGAAGTCTGGAGGGACCAGACAAGTGCTGGGAAGTGGGAATGCACGGCATCCTAGCAGCATTATCCCTGTGTTACTGCACGCCAGGATGCCCACAGTGAGTCACAAGCTCAGAAGGGAGTGGACTCTCCTGTGGAAAAAGTTGGGGTTTTGCTGTGTCAGGGTAATAGCAGCGTAACAGGGATGCCCCATGCCTGACGCCCCAGCGGACACCCCTGGATCAAGCCTGGGACCCACCCTGAGCACAGCAACAGCCCAGAGCTGCATCTTCCCATGGCTGGTTAGCAGCACCCCATTCCTTTCCCTTTTCTTTTCCTTTTTCCTTTCCCTTTCCCTTTTCCCTTTCTCTTACCCTTTCTTTCCCTTTCCTTTTCCTTTTCATTTTCCCTTTCATTTTCCCTTTTCCCTTTCTCTTACCCTTTCTTTCCCTTTTCATTTTCCCTTTCATTTTCCCTTTTCCCTTTCCCTTACCCTTCCCTTCCTTTTCCCTTTCCTTTTCCCTTTCCCTTTTCCCTTTCTCTTTCCCTTTTCATTTCCCTTTCTCTTTCTCTTTCAATTTCCATCTTTCCCTTTCCATTTTCCTTTTCCTTCCCTTTCCTCTTCCCTTCCTCCTTTTCTCCCTCTTTCCCTCCCTCCTTTCTGCCTTCCTTCCTACCTTCCCTCCTTTCTGTCCTTCCCCTTCCTTCTTCCTCCCTCCTTCCTTCATGTTTCCCTTTTCCAAATCCTCAGAATCATTCTCTGTCGCTGCCCATCTCCAGACAACAGTCACTGCCTCTCCTGTCCATGTTGGTGTCCCTGTCTCCCTCATCCCTGTCCTCTCCAGCAGCAGCAGTAGGGCTGTGCTGCTAGAAAGCATCGTAACTCTGCCGGTGTTGACACTGTCAATATTTGGGCTGCGAAGGGCTCTGCAGGAGTGGGCAGCAGGCGAGGTCCCACTTTTACAGCAGGCAGGGACAGCAGGGCTGCAGGAGCATCCAGGGCTGTGTTGGCCTGGCAGGGAGAGGTGCCCGCTGAGGCAGCAGGACACACTGCTGTATGGGCCTGGGCAAAAGGCTGGAGCTGGAGAGAGAACAAACAAGTGCTGGGCAGCAGGAACCAGTGCAGAGTGTGGGGATCTCCAGGAGCCCGGGAGCAGAGCGAGGGGCCATCACCTGCCCTTCGGGTGCAGCACAGAGCAGAGCCACACATGAGCACAGAGACAGGCTCCGGGTGCAGACTGGGAGCCTTCCACAGGGACACAGCTCCCTGCTCCCTCTCACCCAGAGCAGCACCCTGGGGCCCTTTCCCCATACCTCCTCGGGCTCCTGACATGCTGCAAGTGGAGGGAGCAGAGGGGTGCCAGGACAGCACTGCTCCCATCAGATCTGGGATGGGAGAGGAGGTGCTGCACCCAGCAAGGAGAGCATTCGACTGGGAGCTGCTCTTGCTCTGCACATGCTCCCAGGCCTCTGGTGCCAGCGGATGCTCAGGAGTGTGCTGTGGATGCAGGCAGACCCCACAGACCTGCAGGCAGGAGGTGAGGCAGAAATGAATGATCGGGGGCTGCTGTTATCACAGGAGAAAAAAAGAATGATCAAGTTTTTTAAGGGAAAAAAAAACTTAAAAATAAGGTGCCGGTAAAAATGACCACTTTGAAGTGCAGCCTGAACTGCAGGCTCTCTAGGGAGCAATGTCAGAGCGGCGCAATGCTGCTGCAGCATCTCCCAGCTGTTAGAGGGTACTTTTCCTTCAACTCAGCTCTTTTGTCTGGGAATACAAGATACAGTTTGTAATTCTGCAATGTGTTTGGAGGCAAAGTCAAGTCAGTCAATGACAACCATTTCAAAGAGGACAGATCTGAAACACTGAAGCATCACAGCCACAGCAGAGTCCACCAGAGGCACAGGTGGCTGCAGGAGCACATCTGCATCACTCCAAACCTCCACTGATGGTTTTGCCATGTGCTGCAGCCACAGCCCTGGTGCACCGATCCCCAGAAAGCATCCCTAAAGGCACACAAGGTGCTTGTAGAAGGGCATCATTTACTCCTTGTAGTCCTCTTGGCTCCTGGCACTTGCTGCTCACATACTTCTCTGTCCAATTTCCCCGGGACCATCCAGCAGGAAGCGGTTGCAAACCCAGTTGCTGTTTTGATGTTTTCTTGGTTCAAGGACAGGCGATTGCATTGCAGCCCCAGCCCTTGCTGCACCCTTCCTGCCCTGTGACGCTGGCCAAGGGAGTGAACCCCAGAGTGAGAAAGCGGAGGTTATCCTTGGGGATAATAACTTATTAAGTTTAATGGCCATGTTGCTGATTTGATGGCTATCTCATCCCACTGGGTGTTTACATCCCCTCCCTGGCCGTGCTGTGAAGCTGGGGCAGGACAGGGTGACGCAGGCACCGCTCCACCTCTCGCTCTATTTACACCAAACAAACACCCTATGCCAGCGAGCTGGCATCCACCTTAAAAGTGAGGGCAGGTGACAGGGACAGGGGACGAGGCAGTGGAAGCACCGGAGGCAGGGCCATGCTGCAGGTGGGGCTCAGCCTGCCCCGCTCCCCCGGGGGGGCGGGCAGCAGCTTCCCCACGGACGAGGGAGATAACACAGGCACAGGGGAAGGTGAGTGAGCTGCAGCTGGGCACAGCCGCATATCTTGTGCTGGGGAAGGTGCAGGAGGCTCTTGCTGCCCCACGCGTGCCAGGGCCACATCCCAGAGGAGAGGCACTGGAACAGACCCAGGTTTTCTTCCCCAGCACCCCCAGTGTGTTCCAGAGAGGGCAGAGCTGGAGCCATGTGCCAGTACCCTGGGCTGGGCTTTGGTTGATGCTCCTCAGTGCTTGGGTTGATGCTTCTCTGTACCTCAGGCCAGGGAGCATCCTCTTGATGCATCCAGCTGTGAGGCCAAGCTGAATCTGGGGACCACGGCAGTGTAAACAGCCCTGCTTCAACCCCAGTATTTTAGTTTCTAAGACTAGAAGCCCGCATGGCTGTATTCATGGTCTGTCTGTCTTCAAAGCAGAGTCAGGCTGAGCAGCAACCGGTTAAAACTGCTGCCTTTGCCCTGAACCAGAACTGACCCTGATCTGCTGGTTTTACTGATCTTGAGCAGGAGCCAAACTGAGCCCGAGAGCAGGAGCCAGAGCTGGACCTCCTCAACATGCCACCACATGCTGCCACACATGCAGCACATGGGGCTGGGACCGTGCTGCCCCCCCGTGTCCCTTTTGAGCCAGGCAGAGAGGTCTGGTGAAATCCATCCTAGACTCCCCAGCCCAACTGAGCATATCCGAGATAAATCCAACAGAGAACTGATGTGTGCACTAATCGACTTTATCCTTGATAATTAATCACAGCCCAGCAGAACTCATCCACACGAACATAAGTCGTTGTACAGGGTTTAGAGCTCAGCTCTCTCACAGCCCCAGGGACAATGCTGCTCACTTTTCTCTAGGAGGAGCCCAAACTCCGCTCTTCCCAGATCAGGGCTCATGGCTGCGCAGTACAGGAGACGGGAATTCCATGCAGACCTTCTGTGGCCAAGGGGCTTCCCAGCTGCTCGCCAGCTCCTGGATGGGTCTCTCTAGGCGCATGGGGACATGCGGGAAACGGGGACCCTTTGGCACCCTGCAGCCCATCTCACACCACTGGGGACTCCTCTCGCTGCAGCATCTTCTCTCCTGCACCAGAGCAGCCAGAAGTGTCAGGAGTCTTTGGCAGGAGGCAAAGGCCTGGGGCCACTTTGCCCGCTCTGCCTGGTTACAGGTTACAGGCTGGGAAGTCTGGAGCTTTTGAAGGGGGGCAAAGCCTCTCATGGTGTGGAGAAGCAGCTCTGACACCCAGCTGGTACGTGGTCTCACGCTTCCCTGAGCCCCTCAGCCAGCGGTTTCACCAGGGCCTGAGCTGATGTGAGCAGGCAAGGGCAAAGCGAGCAGCTCCAGCAAGGCAAAGCCTCCTGAAAACCTTCCCTTTGCACAGGGGATAACTGTTGAAGTACAAGGTGTGGCTGTAGGACTTCAAAGTGCCATCAGCCAGGGTGAAGTACTGCCAGCTGGGGCAGTGAAGCGTGCTGAATAAACGGTCTTTGTCCTACAGAGATATTTGGCTCATCACCAGTCACTGTTGTGATCACGTCAGAGGCTGACACCTGGGACATCGACATCTCCTCTTGTCTAGGCTGTGGACAGTTTGTGGATTGGGACAGGATGCCAGACCCAGAGCAACAAACACATATCCCCCAAGACATCCTCAGCAAGTCCCCAAAGGAGCTGAAGAAGCTGGCAAGAGAAGGGTACTGGGCAGTGAGCCGCGCTCTCAGAGCTCAGGTCTACCACCAGCTCATACAGCAGGTCTCCTGCCGGCTCGTCACCCCAGATGCTCTTGTCTACAGGGACGTGGCGAGTCGGCTCTTTGGGAAGATGAGTGTAAGCGCCTACCCTCTGCCCGAGTTCCTAGAAGGATGCTCCATGCCCACATACTGCCTCAACCAGGCAGGCATCACCACCTTGAAGAAGATCCTCATCTGTGTTGGCAACCTTTTCCCTGACATAACCTACAGCCCAATCCTCCCCTCGCTGGTGGCTCTGCTGCTGCACTACAGTGAAGACGACGCCCAGTGCTTTGAGAATATCTCACGTCTCATTGCCAGCAACTCTCCCCAAACCAGCTACATTGACCAGTCCTTCCTGGCCCACAAGGCCTCCTGCATGACTTTTGGGGATCTGGCCAACAAACACTGCCCAGCAGCCCACAAACTCATAGCCAGCACCTCTGAAAACGTCTTTGAGGTCTACTCCGAATGGTTATCATGGCTCTTTCACGACCTCCCCTTCAATTATGCCATCCGTGTCTTTGATGTCTACCTGCTGGAGGGGCAGAAGGTCCTGTACCGCATTGCCCTGGCCTTGCTGAAGCAGTACAGGCTCTCGGTGACCTCCACCGAGCTGGAGGGGACTGATATCAAGGCAGACCTGCAGGCTTTCGTGCAGAACATTACTGAGCATGTGACTGTCGACAAACTCCTAGAGAGAGCCTTTAGCATCCGGCTGTTCTCCCGCAAGGAAATCTGGCTTCTCCAGATGGCCAATAAGAAGGCGTTAATGGAGAGGGGCATAACCGTGGTGCAGAGCAGGTAAGGAGACCTCTCTGTTTGCCAGCTCTTGGGGCTAAGTAGACAAAACACGAGTTACAGTGGAGTTATAACGTGGGGAGCTTCAGGTATCTCCGGAAGCTTTGGTGATGCTGGGTGCCTCACAGCCCCTCATGGGGGACTCTGTGAGGAGGCATTGTGCAGTGAGAACTAGCAATGTTAGCAGAAAGCTCATGATGCAAAAAGCATGCATGGGGGCTGCACCCCCAAAAGCCAACAGCACCCCAGCTTGGTAGTAATGTATGTCCTCCCTTGCACAGACAGTCCTTCCACCTGGCCATAGACATGCAGAACTTCAGCTCCAGCATTGTAACGGCTCAGGAAATGCGCATCATCTGGTCCTGGATCCCTGAGCGCTTCTCCCTCTCCTCTCCACTGCTGCTCTTCTCCACCTCAGAAGACGGGTGCAGCCTGCAGAGGTAAAGCATCATCTGCCAATCAGGTCAGGTCGGGGCAGATGGGAGAAGTGTAAAACTGGGTAGAGGTTGTTGGTGTAGAAAGAAGAAGTATGTAGTGTCCTTGGGGGACATCTGTGGTCTCCTGGGGACTCTCATTCAAGTCCAGCCAGGACACCATTCCCAGGGCTCCCTTCCAGCACCATGGAGCACAGGGCAGCTGCTGGGTACTGCAGTCAGTGCTGCGGCTCAAAACTGAGCTAGAAAATGAGTTTGCCATTGAATTACCAAGCTGTGAAGCACCAAAAGCCTCTCAGCGGGCTAAGCCTGCCCTTGCACAAATATTTTCAGGCAGGAAACCCAAGCCTGCTCCTCTGTAGGAGCATATTAAGCAGACAGGTTGCACTCACAGAGCAGGCAGAGCTCATGGCAGGGGCAGACAGTACATGGGCACATCCGCACAGTGGGGAAGACATCAAACCCTCTAAAAGCAAGCTAAGAGAACCCAAGTGTCACGGCCAAAAATGCAATAGAAAGACCAGTGTCAGCACTGGAAACTGCTCAGGGCCCAGTGACATCCACTGCCATGGCCACAGAGCAATGGGTGTGGTGGGAAGAGGGATCATCCCAGTGCTGCAGTGCAGCTCACTGCTGAACAGGATGGATGCTGTCCAAGGCTGGGTGCTGCCCATGCCCCCCCAGCTCTCAGGGTGGTGTTTAACGGTGGGGCTGCGATGGGAGCACCTCCATTAGCACCACAAGCATGCTCCCTTGGCCCCGGAGGGGCAAGCAGACACCGATGGCACAACCATCCAACAACCCTTCCAAGGCAGCAGTGGGGTGCCAAGCCCAGATTATGAAATACATTCAGATTAAAAGCAAGCTCATTTGGTAAACTCCCCCCATGGAGCATCCCCCTCAGCCTGGAGCCTGAGGGTTGGGTGGGAGGATTTAGTGTTTGGATTTATCTGAGCTATTACGTGTTTCACCAAGCAAAAGCCATGAGAAGTCCCATAAGCCAGCTCCCTCTGTTCCTGCACAAACACTGAAGCTGCTGAAGATACAGGATGATGAGTTTCTGCTGCTGTCCTTTCACAAGCTCCCCTGGGCCGGCTGCTGGCACAGCAATAGTCTGAGAAGAGCCACCACCACTCTCTACTGCCCTTTGCAGCCTGGTGCTCACCACACACCCTGTTCTGCATCTCTGACCCCCTCCTTGTTCATCTCTGCAGGTTTTACACATGCTGTGAAGGCTACGAACCAACAGTGCTGCTCATAAAAACCACAGAGGGGGAGGTAAGTATTCAGGTTAGAGATAAGGAAGAAGTTCTTTACTGTAAGAGTGGTGAGGTGCTGGAATGGGTTGCCCAAGGAAGTTGTGAGTGCTCCATCCCTGGCAACATTCAAGGCCAGGCTGGACAGAGCCTTGGCCAACGTGGCCTAGTGCAAGGCATCCCTGCCCACTGAGGGGGGTTGGACCTGGATGATCTTAAGGTCCTTTCCAACCCAAACTGTTCTATGGTTCTAAAACAGGCAACCACCTTGCCATCATCCAGGGGCCAGCTGAGGACAAGGGACGTATAGGCCCCCATCCACAGCCTGACACGATTCAGTTGATTCAATGCTCTGAGGCACACACTTGCTGCTTCTTATTGCTGGAGCTGGACAGGGCCCAGCAGGAGCCTCAGCACCATCAGCCAGCACACAGCTCACTACAATTGCTCTGCTGCGGAAGAGAAGCCCCCAGATCACACAGATCCACTCCACAGGCACTGAGGCTGTGTGGACTCACATCCAGGGCAGCAGTGATGGGTCTGTGCAGGATGTGGCTGGCACAGCAGAATTTGGCTCTCCAGTTAGCCCAGGGAACTCAGAGCTCTTGTCCTCCTGCACGCACGTGCCAGGGCTGGTGGTGGTGCTTCTGGAGCTTGCTCTGGCTCCGGTCGCTGACTCCCCCTGTGCTCTCTCTCAAGGTGTGTGGGGCATTTCTCTCCTCTGACTGGAGTGAAAGGAAGAAGAGTGGCGCAACATCCGGCTTTTTTGGGACAGGGGAGTGCTTTGTGTTCACTGTAAGTCACCTTCATTTTTGAGTTTACACCTACGATTCTGTCTCTTCATTGCTTTTTCCTTTACCCCTCTGACAACTCAGGGCACGGGGGCACCGAGCTGCTTCCCTACCCTACACGGTCCCACCACTGCCCCTTAGCTCTGGTAGGAGGCAGAAGCACAGAAATTGCTGTGCTGGATCAGAGCAAATGGGGAACAAACTCCTGCCTCAAGTGAGCGGGCCCCAAGCCCCTGAAAGGTGCAGCAACCCCAGTGGGTCTTGGAGCAGAGCACCTTCTAGATGGTGCAGGGCAGTGTGCATGGCAGGGCTAGGTTCTGCCCTGTTTGCTCAGGGCAGCTCCTGGATGGAGCTATATTCCCAAATCAGCTCTTGTGTCCCTTGGAGGGAGCAGGCTGAGCTGGTCCAAGAGATTCTGGGGCAATGTCTAACAGTGTCCCACCAGTGTCCACCCAGCATCTACCCGCAGGGTGGGTAGTGCAGGTTTGCCCATCTCTGGCAGCATCTGGCAAAAACAAAACCAGTTTCTCAGCCACCTCCAGAGCAGCGCTGGCACTGACAGGATGCTTTGTCCCTTCCTGCCTCAGGTCTGGAGCTGGCATTTAGCTCTCAAACCTGGCCAGGCAGCAGTGTCTTCCCCCAGCAATGGAGAGATGCCCAAGGACAGGGCTCACCACATTCCTCCTGCTTTCCAGGTGCGCCCCGAGATGGAGAGGTACGAGTGGGTGTTCATCAAGAAGCCGGAGCTGGCCAAAGCCGTGCCGCGCTCACGTCAACGGTCACCTTCTCCCTCTCCCGCATTCCTCCTCAGCTCCTCCCCAGATGGCCATAGCACCAGCTCCAACCATCTCACTGTGCCCACACCACAGAGGAAAGGCCGTCTCTCCCCGTTTCTGGCCATCAGGCATTTCCTTCTGCCTTCCAAAACAGCCTCCATGTTCATGTGCGGGTCACAGAGGGAGATCATTATCGGTAATTACGGAATGGTGGACACTTACCCACTGCTGCTGGGGGCTGAAAGGGCTCTGCTCCAGATTAAAATCTGCCCTGCCTCTGGAGGCCAAGGCCTCTTGCTTTAGGATATCAATTTAAAGTCAAGGAAGATGAAGTCAGCTGCCTCTTCCTCAAATAAGCAGAAGGGTGCAAAGCTGCACAAGGGCAAGGATGCTCTTTCTGAGAGCCTCTTCTGAGGAGCTGTGCTGGCCAAGGGGGAGCATCATAGCACAAACCTCCTGGTGAAGTTTGCACCCTTGAGGCTGGCGTGTCCTCTCCCACCCCTTCCCTCTGCTTTCTGTGGGATGAAGAGGAGGTGCAGGAGGGGATCACCCCAAGGAAGGGCCGGGCATGGTCACCAGGACAGACACACCAGCTGCCTGCCCATGCTGCTGCCTCCTTGGTCAGGCTTGGGCACAGGGCTTGAATCTTTCTGCCCGCCACCACCGGGGTGGGTTGGCAGAGGACCACAGCAAGTCAGAAATGCCTGCAGCACTGACAGCTGCCTCTGCCCCCTTTCCAGCCCTCAGGCGCGGGATCAGGGCAGGCCTGGCTGTGGGAGTTCAGTTTTCCTTGTTCCCCAGCCCTCAGTTTAATAAATCAGTCTGTGCTACCAGGACAACCTTTCGCACTGGCTGCCTGGCAGAGCGCTCTCCAGGCGCTTGGCCTCCACACTGGAATCCTGATTGGCAGAGAAGGCAGCTCAGGGCATCCCCAGCCCAGTTATGCACTGTGTCCAATTGACAGGAACCCAAGAGATGGGAGCAGTCCTGAGAGACCTCATCAGCTGGGCCAGTGCCCCTGGTTGGGCAGCGAGGTAGGGGAGAGCAGATACTGACCATCCTGTTTGCTTTTGCAGGTGGAGGGGGAGGCCAAGCTCTGTCCCTTGATGCCAACCTGCTGTGGGGGCGCACGGAACACTGTGAGACCTTTGACAACCCTCCTCTCTGCCAGGAGAACTTCAACGTGCAGCTTTTGGAAGTGTGGGGCTTTCAAAATGTCTAGGTCCTGAGGGACACAGCCCCTCACCGCGGCACTCATGGGGATGGGAACACCCTTGCCATGCTGGCTGCCACCAGCCTGCCTGCTGTGGTCTCTGCCAGCACTGCCACAGGCACCTCCATACGCCATCCTCCCTTTCACTGTCAGCCGAGGTGGTGTGTAGAGAGGGCAATGTGGTGCCAGGAACAGGACTGTGGGTGCTGCCTTTGAGGACATCTGAGGTCCCCTCCTGCAGACCCAGACCGCTCCACCCAGTCTGTTCCAGTTCAGGATGCTGGAGGGGAGCTAAGCAAGTTCAGTGTTTCTCACACCATGCTGGCCTGTTCACAGCTTGGAGCTCAACAGCAAACCAGTGGTACAGCAGCAGAAAGCAGATTTCATAGGAATTTTGAGCCCAGGCAAAGCCCAACACCAAGGTACAAAGCTCACCAGAAACTCTCTCAGACCCCACTTCCCTCTGGTCCTAAGCCCATCACCATGCAGAATTCTGTAGCCCCTGCATGTTACCAGGACTCTCTTTGTCCATGGTTGAAAATGCTGATCAGTGATTAGCAAAGTCCTACCTGGTGTTCAAAAACCAGCAGCCGACAAGAACCCCGGGCTGTGCACCTCCCTTGTCATTTTTGTATTAAACTGAAGATCTATACTCACCACAAAGGGCTGATGTGAGACTGTGAGCAGTGAATATGTATGAGCCTTGACCAACCTGCCCTGATTACCCAGGGTCAAGTGGCCCCTTGGACAAGGGCAAGGGGAGATACGCATTTTCAAACATGTAATGTGAATGCATACGCGTAGCTCAGTCAGACAAGGCTGGGTCAGACAAGAGTTGCCTCACGGGAGGGTCATTGACCATAGAGAGATCATTCTGGCTGCAGGATGACAGCGTCTCCCACATTCAAATATACTTTCCACTTCACCCATTTCACTTATTGAGCTGTTCAGAGGAGGAGCTATTGGTGCTTTGGTGCCTGCTTTCAGCAATGGCAGGAGGATGTGGGCATGAGCAGCCGACGGCAGCAAGCTCACACAGTGCCAGTCATGCGGCAGACGTGGGAATTGCTTGTAGCCTTCAAGGGGTATCCAGGAAAGATGGGGAAGGGAGACACAGCCCTGCGCGCCCCTGTGGCCAGCCTTCACCGAGCTCACATGAAAAAGCACCGCAGAATGACTCCCCCTGCAATTAAAGAGCTCTGCTAGCGTGTCCTAATTACTTCTTTCTTTCTGTGATCATGTACGAGACTTTCTGGCTGGCTGAAAGGTTCCCATGAGAGTTCCTTTCCCTTCATAGAATCACGGAATGGTTGGGGTTAGAAAAGCCCAAAAGTTCATCCAGCTCCAACCCCTGCCACGGGCAGGGACACCTTCCACTAGAGCAGCTTGCTCCAAGCCCCTGTGTC
>WYDI02032300.1:0-16989 GCA_009867235.2 Psittacus erithacus
AAAGGCGCTTGGATGATGCCAAAGACAGATACAAAAAGGTATGACACCAGGAAAAAAATGTGCTTTCCAGTGTAAAAAGCTGTGAACGTGGTGATTGTGAAGTGCTAGCTCACCATAGAAAGTACAATTTAGAGATCACATAATAGAATTGTAGCATCTTCCTGTCATCAAATGGCTTCATTCTATTTTCCAGGGTAGTTTGTTATTTAAGAACAGATCTTATACACCTGCTTTTTGTGTGAGCAGCAGAGGTAAATGAAGGAGAAGGGCTGAGTGAAACAGGCAATGCCCTTTCCCTTCAGGCTTGCTCCCTGTGGGGTCTAGCTGGTGTGAAAAATATGGGCATGATTCGTGTCAGGGTGAATTATATTGTGATCATTTGCTGTGGGGGGGGGTCTGGAATAATTAATGACTACTGCAACTTGTATTATAGTTATGATGAATGTTAAGAGTCCATTATAACCTGTATTATAGTTACGTTAAATGTTAAAATCAAATTGAGAATATGTAGGGGAGGAACGCGGACAGCGCGCTTCACACTTGGAACAATGCAGCCACTCCTTAGAAAGCCCGGGAAAGAGGAGACCGCCCCTCAGAAAAGCCCGGGAAAGAGGAGACCGCCCCTTAGAAAAGCCCGGGAAAGAGGAGACCGCCCCTTAGAAAAGCCCGGGAAAGAGGAGACCCCGGCGGCTGAGAGGAGCCAATGGGAGAAGGACCCGAGCCCCAGCGACCCAGATGAGCCAATGGAGGGAGAGCGGACGGCTCCCTGGGGGACGGGGATTGGTCGGGGCGCTGGGGCGAGCACATAAAAGGCGCGGCTTCGGGGATTTCTGTGCGCGGTGTGGCGGGGCCGAGGGGGCGCTCTTTGCCCCCGCGCCCAGCGCTGTTTTGCTCATTGCTTCTCAGCCTAAATTGATTGGCCCTTTAATAAAGTTAATCTGGTTTTGGTTTAAAGAGAAATGGATTCGGCCGTCTTTCTATAACACTGGGAAGGAAGAGTGTGTTATGGCTGTGAGCCCTGTGTGGTTGCGTAGCTGACTGCTGAGCTAAAGCATTTCAGGGCAGCTTTTGCTGGGATACCTCATTGTGCAGCTCAGCCTCGTGTTGCAGCAGCATTCTGATTAATGCTCTAAGAAGGAATCTCGAATCCCTTTGTCTGGAAGCAGACATCACTGACACACTGTGCACTCAAACTTTATTTTTAGCCTTCCTGTTGGGAATCACACAACAGTTGAGACCGGTGGGGGCCTCTGAATGCTGCCTAGTCCAGCGTTCTGTAGAAGGAATGGCAGCCGCAGCTGGAGGTTGCCCAGGACTCTCTCCATTCAGGTTTTGAACATCTTCAAGGATGGAGACCCCACAACCTCTCCAGGCAGGGAAACACTCAGTTATTCCCAGGCTGGAATGCATCTGCCTTTGTTTCGGAGGTAGTGAGGTTTTGTGAGTTTTTGATTCCCTCCATTCAGATTTTTTCTTGCTGTTTTAGTAACAAAACTCATTTCAATTGCCTTTCTCCTTGTAGGATTTCTCTGCCATCTTTGTCCTTAATATTTGAGTTGTGGGTGTAATTTTTTATTCTGTTGCTTTCAAGTTCCCTGGGAGGTTCCTAACCCTGCAGTGCTATGGCTGAGCTCAGTCATGCTGATAATACCATGTGAATTTAGAGTTTTGTTTCTTACTATTTTTTAAGTGTTCCAGGTGAACAGAAACATGGGTGCAGCTGTCTGGTGAGGTGGGCTTCTCACTTCCCGTAGCAGATTTGTTGTGTACTAGTTCTTTTTCCTTGTCTGCTCAGGCATTGTCCATCCTTCGTCTCAGCCCTTCCAGTGAGTCAGAGCAGCGTCAGATCAATGCTTCCAAGCTGCTGCTGCTCCTGAATTTGTCACTCACTTACCTGAAACTGGAGCGTCCTACCCAGGCTTTGGTGTATGGAGAGAAGGCCTTGGAAATCGACCAAAGAAATGCCAAAGCATTGTTCAGATGTGGCCAGGTGGGCAAAAATGAATTCCTTTGGTAGCCGCATCAAGGAATATCCTGGCCTGAGTGTGGAGAGAACCTCGAATGGACTGAGGAGAACCACTACATTCTGGGCCAGGCCTTCTAAGCTGCCACAGCAGCAGGGGAGGTTTGCAGGTCTGTCACACAGATCTCTTTGAGGGGTAGTTCCTGAGTTGCCTGGAGCTGGCTCAGAAATGTTTGTGGTTGCGCGTGTGTTGAGTCCTGAGGAATCGTGGTGAGTCTCTATTGTGTGACACATCTGTCTCCTTTCAATGGCAGGCTTGTCTCTGCATGACAGAATACGAAAAAGCCCGGGACTTCCTGGCCAGAGCTCAGCGCATACAGCCCTTCAACCATGATATTAACAGTGAGCTGGAAAAGCTGGCAAGGTGAGAGAACTCTTGTTGTTGCTGTAGAAGAGAGGGAGCTTATTCAGGCTGGCCCATCTGCTCAAAAATATCCAATATGTTTAAAAAAACCCAAAACAAACCACAAAACTACTGGTCAGTAAGTGATTTGGGGAAGTGCAGAAAGCTTCTCTCAGTGTGGAGACAGCTGATTCAAACGTTGTCACCTGCAACCACTTTGTGTCCAAGTGAGAAGCTGAGAGCACCCCCTGTTCCTGTACAGTGTCTCTGCAGGATATGTGTTATGCTTCTAGGGAGTGGGGAGGTCAGGGATCTGGATGGATTTGCAGTTCTGTTAGAACTAGGGAGTTGGATTTGCAGTTCTGTTGGAAGACTTGCATTGCATCGAATCCAGAATGAAATCATGTTGTTCTGATCTCTGGCATCAATCTGTGCCTCCAAATGAGAGGCTTTTGTATTTCCTGCAGTGGTAGGTATGTGAGCAGGCTGTCCACAGTCCAGGTGGGCATCCCTGACCTACTCTGTATGGACAGGTGTGGCAACATCTGTCTGAGACCTAGCTGAAGAGATGTGCTATGCTGGAATTCCACTGAGTGAAGCTCTTTTGAGGTTCTAGACACTGAGGTGCTGATGGTAAGGGGTACAGAGAGGATTAGTCAGCATCACCCTTGTGCTGTTTCTGGTGTGTTGCACAAAAACCCCTCTGCTTTTGGCCTTACATGGTTGCAGATGCTGGAAAGCTGACCGTGTGGGCAGCCATCAGTCCCTGCGATGGTGCCCAAACTGAGTCACTCTCTAGCTCAGGGATTCCTCACCAGTGAGACCTTGTTGCTAGTAAGGTGAGAGCACAGGGTGCAGAGGATGCTGTGCTTTTGGAGAAGCAGCAGTTAAAATGGAGCTGTCTTGGAGAAGCAGCAGTTAAAATGGAGCTGTCTGGAAGCTTTTGCCATGCTAATGTGACACTGTCAGGGAAGTGAGAGTAGAGGAGGAAGCAAATCCCTGCTGTTTCCACTTAGGCCAGATGCAAATCCCTGCTGTCTCCTACCCATCCTCTGCCCAGATTCCGCGTCAATGGTGGATACTCTCAAGTAGGGCACTCAGGCTATGTGCTCAAGGAGCATGCGTAAGGAGTGGCGCAAATGAGGAGACAGCGAAACTAGACCACGGGACACGGGTGGGGGTTCCTCTGCAGCATCACATGCTTGCAAAACTGGTGTAGAAAGCATCTGGCTACCAAAAATTAAACTATCTACTTAAGTTAATAGTCACCAGTGAAGCGAAGACCCAAGGTCTGTGGACAAGGCACGATGCTTCCTGCTGTCCTTCCATGACAAGGCAGAAAGAAGGGGCTTGAAGGATTTGTGACTTTGCTACCAGCACTCTCCTGCATTAGGCTAATTTATTTATACAGAAACACTAGCAGATGTCTTCTAGTTGTGGCACTGGTGGGTGGGCAGGTGGTCCGCAGCCCGTGCTGCCATGCTGTGCTCTGCTTTGCAGCTGCTACAGGGACTACGTGAAAAAGGAGAAAGAAATGTGCTGCCGAATGTTTGCTTCTCTCAACACTTCTACCTGAGCAGGAATAAAGGTAATCAAGCTGTAAAAAAGGCTGAGGTCTCCCAAGACCTCTGTTGTCTATGAACTGTTGTCGGGTGGGGAAACCTTTGGAGGGAGGGGAATGGGGGTGTGCGGAGGGGAAGGCGCAGGATGGTGGAGTGAAGTGCTGCTGCAGTGTTCGCCTGGGGAATCTTTCCTGACAGACAAGCCCGTGTGTGTGGGACACGAACCTGAGGCTGGTAATACTTGAATAAGTTTGATTTTGTTGTTTCCTGTGCTGCTCATCCCAGCTATGACTTGTCAGAGCCAAGGGCAGAAACAGCTGTATAGTCTTGTTTCCATGCCAATTAAAAGAAACAAAAAAGATTGTTCCTTTCAAACGTAAGAATTAGCTTTCCTGCTCCCCTCCAGCACTCCTGGCTGGAGCCGCTGGAATGTCTCAGTTCACAAAAATCTAAATATTTTATTTTTCTTTTCTAATATTAAAAAACCTGTTTGTACAAAAAAATTCAAATAGAAGTTTTGGACTCCTTAAAGCCTTAAATCTTTGAGCAGTATTGATGGGTTTATAAATGCACAAAGGCTCTTTGATCATTCTTTTTTTGTCAAAACCTTTGGGGGGATGTAAGGGGGAGTGGAAATCTTCACTGGTCTCTTGCCTCTGGGGAAACCCTAGGGAAAGTGTGGAAAATGACAGCAGCCTTCTGTCAGAAAGCATCGGCAGCTTGGGGCCATTGGAGTTCGTGGCTGTTGTCTCATGCAGAATAGGCAGCACCTCTTCTGTGTGTAGTTAATGAGTGTTGGCAGCTTTTCCAGGAGTAGCAGTGAGGGTGCAGGGCTGGTGTTTTAAGGTTGCCTCTTTTGTCTGTGCTGTGAGGAAGCTAAGGCAGTATGTAAGGAAAAGCTTTGCTTGAGCAGTTGCTTCCTAAAGTGGCACAACCCTCTTTTGGCTGGATGCACCTCCCTGCTCTGGTCTTCACCTCTTGCAGCCCCTGTGCCTGGGTCTGAGCTGGGCATGTTGCTGAACTCCCTCGGAGCACAAATGCTTCTGTCCTGGGTTCAGGATGAGACAGGCTGCATCTGTTAGCAAGTATCTACCCTCAGGCAAGTAGCTGTGAAAAGAGTTTTAAGGCTGAGAAGTGCTCTTGCAGGTATGTGCAGAAAGGTTGTGGCTTCGAGCTTGGGAAGCTGGTTCTGATTCTGCACATGCTGAATTTCAGAGACTTGTAGTTTGGAACCTGCAGGACTTGAGGCTCATGGCTGATGGAACCACATAGCGGTGCCTGGCCTGGGAAGCTTCTTGTGTCCATCTGTGCCTTGCTTTGTGGTGGGAACTCCAAATGAATGTGGTGATCTGCTGGGTCACCAGACAGGTCCTCCACTGGAAAGGTTGTGTGGGCTCTTGTTTCCCAAAAAGCAGCTTGCAAGAGGTGCTGGTTTTCACACAGTGGTGTAATGGCACAGAGCTGCTGTTCGAAGTAAACTGACATCTTCAGTTAGTGGAGCCCAAGAAGTGCAAAGGGGAAGGGAAAAAGAGAAACCTCTGCTGGCGGTTTCAAGGAATGGGCTAAACTGCTCATCAGCCAGTTTCCAACCTGGCCTTGAACACTGCCAGGGATGGGGCAGGCACAGCTTCTCTGGGCACCCTGTGCCAGCGCCTCAGCACCCTCACAGGGAAGAGCTTCTGCCTAAGGGCTCAGCTCAATCTCCCCTCTGGCAGGTTAAAGCCATTCCCCTTGTCCTGTCCCTATAGGCCCTTGTCCAAAGCCCCTCTCCAGATTTCCTGTAGCCCCTTCAGGCACTGGAGCTGCCCTAAGGTCTCCTGTTAAGGAGCCTTGTCTTCTGCAGGTTGAACCAGCCCAGCTCTCTCAGCCTGGCTCCAAGGCAGAGCTGCTCCAGCCCTCTTGCAAGCGCATGTTGCCAGGTCATAGGAAGCTTCTCATCAACCCCCCCCCAAGTCCTTTTCCTTCAGGCTGCTCTCAAAGCATCTTGCTCAGAACACACCTTTTTCCTTTTGAACGGAGTTTCAGATCAGAATCAACCTTTTCTGTGGTGAAATTCAAGGCCACTTGTGTTGCTTCCTTGAAGAGTTTGGAAATACTCAGAGAGAAGTAGAAGCGTGAGCACTTCCTTAAGGCCATCCTGCTGTGGTTTCTTGCAGACACAGTGGCCTAGCTCTCATGCTTTCCTCTGGGTTTGGGTTATTTGCCTCTGCATGCTTTGTGTGGTGCAGACATGTTAAGCCAGGTTACCTGGGATGTCCATAGCTATAAGTCTTCCTCAGTGTCCCCTGAACTGCAGGGTGGATGGGCTGAGGAGTTCTGGCTTATTGGAGCTTTTTCTTTCTTGTTTGAAAGACTCAGCCTCAGAACCCATGAGTTTCTTATTGTATGGCTGCAGTCCTTCATGGTAAGAGATCTTAGTCGTGAGGAGTGGGGGCAAGTTCCCTAGAAATGTCTGAGTTCCTGGGTTCTAGGAGGGGGTCCTTGGTGGTAGTTTCATCCCAGGAAGATGAGTATCTGAGCTTTTTTATTAGAGGTGGGCTGAAGCTGCCAGCTTGCCTCTAACACGTCTCCACAGGAGAAGTGGTCTCAGTAATTGAGAGCACCCAGGGAAGTGTTCCAATGAAAACAAACTTCTGAAATTATAGCAGGAAACTGTGACTGAGGTCAAACCTGAGATTGCTACAAATAGCAGGGTCTAGCAATTCTGAAGCCATTTACCAGTGAGAATTGGCTGCAGTACTGGGGCTGTGTCACCAGGTAGAAGTGACTATAATTGGGCTTAAAATCAGCAGCAATTGCCAGTTAGACTGACCTAATAAGCTGAAAGAGACTGGCAGATAAAATGAGGAGTACATGTATAGCACATTCAAACCTCCTGCCTTGGGAAGGCTCCAGACTCTGCATAAACAGCAACCTGCTTCTTCCCTTCCTGCTCTTATTACTGAGCAGATCTCAAATTTGCCTCCTGCTGACACTGTCCCTACCCACTGCCTGAAGCTGAGCAATAGAGATCCAGCAATTTCACTTCTCTTTTAGAATATGTAGATTATTGTACCCCTGAGATGGCCTGTGCTGCACAGGAAACTGTTAAATACCTGCTTTATGCTGAGCATTGCTGGAGCAAGCAGGGAGGCTTGAAGGATGACTTAATTAAGCATTCTCCTTGCTAAGCAGAGGAAGGAGAAAAGCTTTAATTAGGTTGTTGGGTTTTCTGCTTTCCCTCCAGCTCTCTTCTCTTGTAGCATCTTTCTTTTTTTCCAGAGTTGTTCTGTGGTTCCTGCCTCCAGTAGTACCTGTAATGCCTCCCTGGAAGAGTGGTGGGCTCTGGTCTCTTCTAGAAACTGTCAGGGGAGAAATGGCTACACCTCTTCTCTTAGGGATGCTGTGCCCTGGCTGCTTCCTGGGCAGGTGTACTGGCCATGTGCCCTGGTTTGAATGTGCTAGTGATGGCCATGTCCAGGCTGGGAGGCCCAGTCTGGGCTTTGAAGTGAAATGATAATATGAAATGGAAAAGAGGGAGACCCGTGTGATACCTTGGTGCTCTGCTGTGCCCGTCCTCCAGGGCATCAGGGAAGTGATGGTTTTGGAGAGTAATCCTCTGCTTGTGGGCTGCCAAACACTGTCCATCCTGTGCAGCCCTGTAATGGGGTGTTCATTCCATCAGCAGTGACCCAGAGCAGCTAATGGGACCAGAGGCCACATCACTTGCATAGCACCAGGGCATCAATGGCTGTGTCTGACACAGTGGCAGCAGTGATTGCAAACAGACAGTGTGGCTGCCAGCATCAGGAGGCACCACCGGGGGCTTCAGATCTTGGGGGCATAGCTTTCAGAAAGGCTTTTTGCTGAAGATGCAGGCAATGACTTGGCACTGCTGTGAGCTGGTTTGCAGAACTGAAGCTATTCCCAGTAAGGTTAGAGGTGACCATCATGTGCCTCTCCCGCTACCCACCCTACTTTCCTGGGGACCTGTTGGTTTGACAGAATGCTGAGCATTATTGACATGAAAGTTATCTGAGTTCTTGAAGGACTGGGAGCTGCTGTAAGGATCAGTTTGAGCCCAGACTTGTCGGATGAAGTCCTTTATGAGTCAGGAGTGTGTGTTGGAAGAGTTCATCCCTTTTTTTCATCATCCCGTAATTATCCCTCTTGTGAGATCTCTTGCTCTCTGGACCAGTTTTTGTGTTGCTTTGTCTGGGTGCTGTTTTAAGGGACTTTTTTTTTTTTTTGTCAGACGTGCTTGAGAAAGCTCCAGTTTCTGGTTTTCCTTTTTGCTTGAGGTATCCTTGGCCTATCACAGATCTGAGCAAGCTTGACAGGCCCTTCTTCTGTCACCTCAGGTTCAGGGTGGTAGCACGTCATCAGCATTCAGGGTCTTTTGGAGTCAAGAATTGTTGAAGATCTCTGGAGAATTTATCCTGCCACAGATCTGTCTGTCTAGCTTACAGCAGTGCTTGAACCTCACTGTGGATCCTTTGCAGAGCTAAAGATCATGACAAATTGATAGGCAAAGAAAAAAAATCCTGGGGAAAACATGTGATTGCAGCTCTTCAGATGGCCATGCAGGTTCATATGGCTTGGGGATAACAGAGGAGGAGCACATCTGTTCCTTGCACCTTCCTCTGTGAGTCTGGATGCTGAGGACACCTGTGCAGAGTCTGCTCATGCCTTCAGACATGAGGAGTCTCCAGGTGTCTGCTTGTGCTGCTGCGCTATGCAGACAGGCTTCGCAGCCATCTTGGCCATAAAAGCGAGTCCACTTGAAGCACTAACAGCTGGACATCCCCAGGCAGTACGTTAGAGAGGGCAGAGGTGACTGCAGAGTTGTTTCTGAGGACAGCAGATAAGCGGCACCCTAATTAGGAAACTTTCTGAAGGTATGTTGTGTTCTCAGAGAAAGTCTCCTTGGGATGACGATGCGGCATGTTCCCTCTAGGAATTGTCCAGATAAAGCCGTGATAGCTTGATGTTGTAAATAGCTCTTTCTTCTCCTCATACCCGGTTGGATTGCCAGCACATCTTATCAGCTAGCTGATAGCACCCTTGCTGTAGCTGGGCTTGCTTCTTGCCGTTCCCGAGAGCTGCAGCCTGTCAATTACTGCTCGTGGGGTCCATGTGGCATGTTTTAGAGGGAGCTTGTTCTGCCCCTGGTAGCAGTGGCTTTTCTCCAGGCTGTCATTCCAGAGCGGCAAACCCTTTTGGACTTGTCAAGGTTTGAGTGAAGAGCCTTTCTCAGGCAATTGCCATTCAAGAAGGTTTTAGCTGCTCTACTGATCCACACACCAAATGCGTACATGTAACATCTGTTTTCCCAGTGTCTTCATGTGGAGCTGTGGTGGAAGATGTACTGTGTCCTTCTGACTGCCGTGTCAAAACTTCCCTTTTTTACACCATGGTCAGTGAGAACCCTGTTTAGATTTGGACAGAAGGGTTGAAAAGAGGCATTCTGTCTCCCATCACAGACAGATGGAGGCTACATTTCTCGAAATGTCCTTTAAAGGCCCTTCTCTGGGGTGTAAAAAGCTGGACCACCCTTCCAGGCTGCCCCGTGAAGCTGATGACCTGATTGCTACTCTCAAGGAGAAGCTCTTCTTACTGAGGGTTATCTCAGTGCAGTGCTGTTGGGAGCTGCTGCTTCAAAGCCTGGGTGTAGCGAGGACTGAATTGGCAGGAGCTGAGCTTCAGGTGCACACTTTGTACTTTTGTTTCGTTGTGCTTTGAGAAGAATTGTACCTGCTGTGTTAGTTTGGTGCCTACGTGACGCTTCTCCGCAGCCCTGCTAGAGATGGAGGCAGGAGAGGGGGAGCTGGGGAAGAGGCACCAACAGTTCTTTATGCAAGAAAGCAGCTTAAACAAATCTTAAAGCCTTAGTTAAACATAAACTGTTAATTATGGCTTTAATGCAGAGTAAAGGTGACTGTGATTATATGTGACCTGTGACCTGGCATGTTGCTTACTGTAAGTTGATGATCTGCTGCCTTGTCTTTCTGAAGGATGAATTAAAATAGCTGGTACCACCAGACTTCTGTCTGAACTTCAAACATGTGCCTTGCTGGTTTTCGTGGCCGAGTTGCTGCCAACCTGCTGTTAGGCAAAGGAAACAAATAGTGGAGCAGAGTCCTGGTTGGAGCATGCTGTTCTATGTGCAGGAGCAGCAAACAGCAAACACTTTGAATGTGATCCAGCACTCTGCATCTTTGGAGCCATGTGTTTTCTCTCCACTTGTCTTTTGATTGTGTAGCCATTAGGTGGAAATAAAAGAGATGAGCTAATCAAACACTTCTTGAAATGGCTTTAGGGTTTCAGTTTGAATATTTTTAATTAGCTCTATGTAAAGACTGTATTACTTCAAATAGCAGCCATGGAACCAGAAGACTCACAGTTTGATCCTTTAGTTTTTATGGTGCACAAGACGCCTCAGTAGCTGTAGGTTTTATGCTCAGCTAGACACCCCAAACCACAACTAACAGCCACTGAAATCATCAAGTGATGGTTTTTTCAGTATGCCTGTCAGGGATACGTGAAAGGAAAGGCTGTGTGGGGATAATATCAGACTAACAAATAGCGGAGGGTAAATCAGTTCCATTTTCAAAGAGAAGAGATCAGCTGAAGTGCCCTCAGTAGTTTTCCTTCTTTAGGAACTTCCTCCCCCCCTTCTCTGGGTTGAAGGAGATAATAAATGGCACTGCCAGCCTGAAGCTGACTATGACTCTCTGGTGTTACAGGGACCCTGTTAAGCAGCAGGTCGGGCTATACAGGGCTGCATGTAAAATGAGGCTGTAACATGGGATTTCCTGAGTCCGGGTGAACCTGGCCAGCGACTGCACTGACTTGTCACCATGAATCCCACTTTGTGCTTGGCTAGAAGTCTACTCGCGTGTTTCTGGCAATCGTGAAAGTTGCTTGACTGCTTTGTGCTTTTATTATATCAAACTTTAAATGGGGGGGCAGCCCTTGAGAGAGGCCCGTTGTCCTGACTCAGAGTTTTCTGGCTTAGTGGCATTTGAGTCACAGGTTTTGAGTGGCTCTGAGCATACAGGCTGGCCAAAACCTGGCTGCTTCAGGGTCAGCAGAGGAGGATGAGTAATCTGGTTGACTTTATAGCTAGTCCTGCTCTGAGCAGGAGGTTGAACTAGAGACCTATTGATGTTCCTTGCAGCCCGAATTATCCTGTGATCCTGTGGTGCCTTTCAAGGATATGTAATGAATGAGGTGTGGATTTTGAGCATCACGTGATGCTTCATCTTCTCATCCTTTACTCTGCAAAATATCGTTTATCCTCACAACTACTGCTTTTCTTGCACTGTGGTTAGCAGTCTGTAAGCCAATATGCTCTAAGGAGCAGGCTTCCCCATTTGCTGCTAGTAATTTAACTTGGATTTGCAGAGCTCACTGCTGCTGAGCCGGCTGAGCAAGCTGCAGTGACTGTGGCTGCTGGAAGGGTATCCAAGATTGGTTTGGAACATGGTATTCTTGAGCTGAGAGAGGATAGAGCACCTTTTGAACGCACCTCCTTTGATCCTCAGAACTTCTGTAGGAGACAGATTAGGGGTTGTTTTGTGGAAAGGCTTCCAAGGATTTTTCTGATTTCTCTTTTTCTCTGTCTGCTGTTCATTCTATGGCCAATGGGGTGACAGGGCTGACTGTTCTGCAGTGCCTCCGTCCTGTCTGCGCTCTGACACATCAGGAAAATACCCTCTGTGTCAGCCCTCCTCTGGGAGGATCTCAGAGGTGCCAGTTGCAGCAGCAACATGAACTTTGTTAACAGCCCCATCAAAAAGCAGCATGAAAAAGTGTGCCAAGTGTGTTTTATCCCAGGTGCTTAATGGCTCTGGGAACAAGAGAGAGCTGCGCATTGTGTGTGCCTGCACCACAGCTCCACTGCAGATCTTGCAGTGTTGGACCAGCGCTTGAAAACAAACAAACAAACTCCAGCAGGTTTGGAGGGAGGTACTGGTCTGTCTGCAACAGAGAGACAGAGCAGAGCATGGCTGTGAGAGGCACTGCACAAGCCAGTGAGCTTTTGGCAGCAAGGTCCATGTAGCCACGTAGAAGGTGAGGCAGGTGATCCAAGTCCTGATCAGTGACCCGAGAGAATTTCCCCATTGAAATTAAGAGTGTGGAGAGGAAATCACAGCTTAGAAACAGCTCTGGCTTATACTCTGTGCCTAGATACTGGTTTTCTTCTGGTGAAGCTGTCATGACCCTAGAGAGGTAAAGAGGCTTCTGTAGGTACAGAGTCTGTCACCTCAGTGTGTGCCAGGGCTCCAAGACTGGTAAGGAGCCAGCCTCAAGTTACAGTGATGGGACAGGGGGAGCTAATGAAGAGCAAAATGCTGGGAGTGCTTTGTGATCCATTGCCAGTGTTGCAGTGGTGGGACCAGGCCTCCTGCTGGTCCTGTCTTACAAACAAGAAGGAGGGAAGAGGGGAGCAAGTAAATATGGTGAGAAGCAGTAGGAATCTCAGATGAGAACGGTGAATCTCCAGGGACACATGGGCTGTCTCCCAACAGCAGTGTAAGTATCCAGGCACTGGGTTTCCCAGAACAGGGTCCGAAAAGTACAAGTGCTGGGCAGTATGGATAACCCTGGACAGGAAGGAAGGTGGCCTGATGCATGTTCTCAGGGTTTCTCTGTGGGTGAACATGGTAGTGTTGAGTTCTTGTCACTGAAGACTCCATTTCCTCCAAGTCTGATGTGAAGAAGTTGTATGAATTCCATGAGGATTTCACTGTGCCTGTTCCATTCATGCTGATTCACAGAAATCTGGGTGTTTCTTTCAGGGCTGCTGTGGACGTGTGCTAGTAACAGCCAACTGACCATTTAATGTGAAAATGCATAGGTGATGCCTGAGGGACACTGATGTTTTGTTTTCCTAGGACCTTGCCAGCTTGCCTCTTGGACTGGAGGCAGACCCACCTCTGAGCACACGAGCATCTCAGCGTCTTGTCTGTGTTTTGGACAAAGGGTCTTGTTTTGAGAGTGTGGAGAGGAGTTCTGTGTTTGTACACAGCCTGGTTTTCCTGAAGTTGATTTTGTTAGCCACATTCTGATGCTGTTTCCAGAAGAAACGAGTGCTGATGTCAGAGGGAGAAAGGCATTCCCTTGCTTCTCCCCTGCACGCTCTTGGAAGAAAACTCTTCTCTGACATCCTACCTCTTGCAGATTCTGGGCTGCTTTTAGGGAATCTGTAAATGTGGGTATGATGCCATGAGGTTTTGCATTGTTTATACAGGTTGTTCTTTAAACACTTTATTATTGTTCTGAGAAAATAAACCAACCTGAGAACTAATACAGGATTTGTGCCAGCTCATTGTGCAAGAGTGGTTAATGTCTGTCTCTAAGTGTAAGGAGCTGGAATTTGGAAATAGCATCTGGTTTGTTGCTCTTCTTGAGCAGCAACATGTTACGCTCTTTGTTTTGGCTGAGTGTTCTGTGGATGTTGAAACTAAATTTCACATTACCCAAGAATACCAGCTTTATCCCCTACAAATACTGCTGACTCCTCGAACTTCATGTCTGTTTCCTTGTGGAGCAAAATCTGCTGTGTGCTCCCTTGTGTCTCTCTGTACATACACCTTCATGGGGAGGCTGAGATTCAATAAATCAAAATCGGATGCTTCTGGGGCAGACAGTGCCAGGTAACCACAAAGCTAGCAAGAAGCCATGGAGGAGGAACCTAGAAATATGAAACGATGTTTGCACGGTATCTATCCTGCTGTGTTCATCTAGGATGGAGAATGTCTTCCAAATACCATTCGCTGCCTTGTTGACTTGCTGGGCAGGGAGTGTGGCCTGCTATCACTGTGTGATCCAAGGCAGCCCTTTGCCAGGAGAGAAATGCCTGAAGTGTTCTTGTTCTGACGGTGCCTTTATGGCTTTTGGCTTCCTTACCACCCCATTGATGGTATCTTAAGATAAAATGCCCTCTCAGCATGTTTGAAGTGAGAGGGGGAGGTTAGGAGAGCACTGGATTGCAGCACCTTGCAGGCACGCTTCTGGGCCTTGCTACTTGTCTGGCTTGTTCTGGTCCTCTGTGCTTTTGGAGAAAGGACGGCTTGGTCTTGGAGAGGAGGTAGAATCCCGCTGTGCTGCTGGTCTGAAGAAAGCTCTAAAGGGAGCGCAGGGTTTGGGTTTTCTCATCCATCCCCTAAGAACAATCCAGGGATTGGGATTTCCCAGATCTGCTCCCCGTCTCCCGCTTCCCCCCACTCTTCCCCCTCCTGAGACTCCAGCAGCCTTCCTGATGCTCAGAAAGGAGCAGAGGGAGTTACATGAGACCAGTTCTCTTAACCACACACTGAGAAGCTCTGTCCTGGTGAATAGCCTGGAGCAGTAACAGGGACCTAAGAAGTGAGTGCTGTGTGGAAGGTTGTCAGCCAGCCAAGGAAAAGGGCAGAAGCCTGGGCTCTTGCTTGTTCAGTGGCTGGCTTCTGGGGCTTGGACTTCCACAGCCATCGCCCCAGGGCTTCCCAGCTGTGCTCCCGTCACAGGCAGCCCTGTGTCGGCTGCTCGGCCTTGCCCGTTTTCAGGAGGGTGTTGATGCCGTCCCACCCGAGTCCCGGCGGGCGGGAGGCGCGGCGAGGTGCATGTGTGGCCGAGTCCTTTTCCCTGGGTGGACACCAGGTGGCAATGCCTCCCTCGTAATGCGTTGCCGAAAGCGAGTGGTCCCGGGATTCCGATGGGCTTCATGGCTGGGGATGGACCTTTTTCTGTACAAGCTGTTCTCATAATTAACGTCCTTTGACCGGAAGCTGATGCCTCTTCTCTGCAAGCAGCGGAGAACATTGCGTTTCCCAACTGCTGGGATAAGATGGGTCTGAAGACATGGAAATGGCTGAGTTTTCCAGCAGGAGACAGCTGAGCCCTTTCATGGAGCTTCCTCTGTTCTGACGTGGGCCGCGCTGGCATTTCTCTGACAGCCGTCGGTGCTTGGGTTGAGTGAGCATAGGCAGCTGGACCCGCACATGGAAACTTGGCACATCCGTGCCTGTCGATGACCTTGTGAAGGCAGAACCTCCTGCTCACACCCTGCAGGGATAAAACTCCGCGTGGAAGCAGTCGTGCCTGCTAACTGAAATGCAGAACCCCTTGTTGGTGGGGGCGGCTCGTGGGGGCACAGGGAGGAGCTTAGGAAGCCTCTGGAAGTCTGCTCCTGCTGCCGGCACTGCACACAGCAGGAGCAGCGACTGCCCTTCCCGGGCTGCCACCCAGCCGGGCCAGTAAATTGAGTTTGACCTGGAGTCTGGTTCCAGGTCGATGGCCAGTTTACTGCAGTGTGAGAGGCTTCATTATAGACAGTGCTGGAGCACTTCTTTCCATCTTTTACCAAATAATGGCCAAAAAATTGCTTTTCTGACTGTGTTTCTTCCTTTAGCAAAACAAACAAAACCAACTTCCAGCCTCTGGGCAAAATCAAAGATGTGTTTGGATCTTAACTTGACATTAAACCAGAAATACAAGTCCTTGAGCAAAATAGCCAAACATCTGTATGGAGAACCCTGTTTGCTGATCGGTTTATCAGAAAGCACTGGCCTTTGAGAAGTTTGCTAGTGGAATTTTATTTTTGCCTAAAATGCTTCTTCCCCCATTGAAGTGCTTCACAAACATCTTCATCATGCTCCTTGGAGAAACTGGTCCAAAGGCTGGTTACAGCTCAGAAGTGGTCTTGTATTTCCAGTTTGGGTTTATCGACCGTTAGCTTGTAGCTCCTGTGCTGAGCCCAGTGCTTGCTCACTTAAAATATCTGATGTCACAGGATGCCTCACCTAAGATGAGCTCTTAGGCAGAAGCTCTTCCCTGTGAGGGCGCTGAGGCGCTGGCACAGGGTGCCCAGAGAAGCTGTGGCTGCCCCATCCCTGGCAGTGTTCAAGGCCAGGTTGGACACAGGGGCTTGGAGCAAGCTGCTCCAGTGGAAGGGGTCCCAGCCCGTGGCAGGGTTGGAACTGGATGAGCTTTAAGGTTCTTTCCCTCCTAATGCAAGCCTGTCTGGGGTTCTATGGTTCTGTGACTCTCACCTTTTCATTTCCACATCTGCCTCTGAATGTCAGTGGAGCGGAAACCCCTCAGTGCTGCCAGCCAGGCCGAGCCCAACTGGGCACCGAACGCATTGGCTCCATCGTGCTCCGCTCCCCTGCCCCTCGTTTGTCTTGGCACAGGCCGGCGAATAAAGTCGGTTTAATTGGCAGTTGTGTTTGTGGCCGGGGTGTTATGAAAAGGTTTTCTGTCTCGCTCTGTGAGTTACCCTGAACATGTTTTCACTTTTAATATAATATTCACTTCATTATTAGCTGAAAGAGGCTCTTTTCAGAGAGGGTTTTTTTTCCCCTTCTCCCAAAAATACATTGAACCGCCCGTTCACGCAGCTCTGCACTGAGGGCCGGGATTGTCTGCCCGAGGGGAAGTGAGAAACCCAAAGGTAAATAGCATTTACACAGAAATTCCTTTCTTCCCCAGTGTGCCGGCAGCGCTGGCTGTGCCCTCCTGTGCTTGGGGGGACACTTGTCCACAACCCCTGTAGCTGGGACCCAAGGGGGGTTTCTGCTCCCTTGGCAGGAGAAAGACTCCCCAGAGGCCATTAGCACCCTGGGACTGCTGTTTCCAGAAGCAAACCCATCCAGCGTTCAGTGGCAAAGGTGTTTCCAGCATCTGCAGGGTTTTGGGAGCCTTTTCTCTGTTGGGTGGGTTTTGGGGCATGGGGTGGAGCCAGACCCCCATGTCATCATCTCACTGCGCTGCTGCTCCTCTAGGCTTTGTAAAATCCATCAGGTTTTGGCTCCAGCTCTGGGAAGAATCGTGTGAGCTACCAGAGCAGGAGCAGAAAGCTGCTCCTGGGGGTGGTACCATACACAGGACACCTAGGCTGACTCTGCTTCCCTCATGCCTAAGCTCCTCAAAGGAGATCTACAGCCCAGGCAAGCTCTTTCTGTGTTGTCTGACACGTGGCTGGTTTTCATAGAATCATGGAATCCCAGACTGGTTTGGTTAAAGCTCATCCAGTTCCAACCCCTGCCACAGGCAGGGACACCTTCCACTGGAGCAGCTTGCTCCAAGCCCCTGTG
>WYDI02032302.1:0-20266 GCA_009867235.2 Psittacus erithacus
GAGCGTGAGGCTCAGAAAGTCCTTGGTCAGTCTAAACATTCTAAGCAGTAGCTAAAAACATTGGTGTTATCAGCACTCTTCCCAGACCAAAAGTCAAAAACACAGCACTGCACCAGCTACTAAGAAGGAAAAAAATGGCTGCTACTGCTGAACCCAGGACACCTTTCTGTAGCCAGTGACTTCTTATCAGACCTCTAGTGGCTTGCACCAGAGTGTCCTTCACTGGAGGTGGGTGAAGGCAGGTCTGGAAATACCGTGCTCCACTGAATGTATGACAAGTCTGTCTGTCCTGTCACTGAGGAGCTCATATGGCAGCTAGCAGTACGTAATGTGTAACGTTTCCTTAAAAAACAATTGAAAGCAGTAGCTTCTTGGAATTTCCCACTGATCCTCTGGCCCTAGAGCCCAACACATCTTCAGAGTTCAAAGCTGCCTTGCAAGGCCCCAGAAGAATTTGCAGGGCATAAGGACAAGACCCACAAAGAATGGGATTGTCATTGGATTATTATTCTATTTATTGGCCAAGGGAACTGAGGTAGCAGAGGAACTTAGAGGTGTTCCTGTTTTACTTCATACATGTCCCTCTTTTCTGGCAGCCAGAGGGCTTTCCACCCACCTCCTTAGCTCATGCAGGAGACACAGTCTTTGTCTGCCACCAGGATAGTCACTAGGATGTCCTTCAGAAGCCCTACCGCGTATTAAATCCTCAGCCTTTCTTAGCCCACATGACACTGCAAGCATAGACAGGCTGATTTAACCTGATTAAATCAGGCCAAAGAGGAACTGTGTAGCAGAGCAACCTTATTCCCTGCCCACCTAAATGATAGCCCAGTATTTAACACCAGTGTGATCCCGCAAGTCTCATGCTCACAGTTTACTGAAACACATCTGTTAAAAGAGCATTTGCCAAACAAAACCTACTTAACACTAAATGCAAATTTTGTGAGCAAGAAGTAAATGAAATAATCAAAAAAGCTGGAGAAATGTCTAGACCACTTAGATGGATTTATGTATTTAAGAAAGAGTTGGCTGGTGTGTTTGCTAGCAACCCGCCAACCTCAGAAGAAAACACGTTAAATCTTCTGCCTGATACGATTTTTGGCTGGGAATGAAGAGATGAAACAAAGAGAGCATCTCATTAAAAGCCCCAGTCTCAAGCCCTGAATAGCCCAGTAATAGTCTAGAGACCACTTTAAAATTTTTAAGATCATGTCTGCCTGAGATTTACTCATGCTTATTAGACATGTAATGAAAAAGATGATTTATAACACAATCCTTACATGCAGAACCTTTCTTCTAGAAAACCGTCCTTGTTTGTGCAATGCTGGGAGAAGCATCTGAGTGATGAAGTGGTTTTAACTGCAGGGGAGCAAGAAATTATCTCAGTCAAAACCATTTCAGCATCATTTAGTTTCCTAGCAAAAGCCTGAAGACAGGCTGAGCAAAGGCAGGAGAAGACACTCCTTGCTGTCAGCAGCCCTCAAGCTTTTGAGCAGGTACGTGCTGGTGGAGAGGACCGATGTTCTAACTTGCTCAGGTGGAGGAAGGTGCTCTCACCAACAGCAGGGCAAGTGGCCTGCAGCCCCATGGAAGCACTACAGCAGATTCACTCACATGCATGGCTTCATCCTTGCATTTTGATGGAGAAAGTGGTCCTAATTCATCTTAAAAAGACAGAAGGGGATGACTCCTATGTAAGACAACCCTCAGGGATTACTGAAGGGATCTGGAAGCTGCAGCATAGTATGGGAGTAGGAAAAAGGCAGTAAGGGAGCATCAGGACATTTGTAAGGTCCATGGTCTTCTTGCTCCCTTCCTCTCCCCTCTGAGATGCCAAGTCCGGGCCAGCCTGGGACCTCCCTGGACATACCCACAGAGTCCTGCTGACCCATTTTGATCAGGGAAATTGCACTGCACAAATCCCCTAGGAGAAAGGAAGACTGAGGATTGGCTGAGTTCTCCCTACTGTCAAAATTACCCTACGTGGAAATTTCTGCAGAACATGTACATATTAAAAAAGACCTAAAACTGCTTTCAGGTCAGCCTAAGAGCCAAAAAGTTATTTTTCTGTGCTCAAGAGCAATGTGCTGAAAGTGTGGGGATAGTAGAGGCTACTTTTAAAAAGAGGGAAAATCCTGTCTTGCTTTCAGCTCACCTCTTTTTTTGGATTTGTAACTATCAGTTACTGTGAATGGTAGCTTCATACTTCTGAATGGGCTTTGGCCAAGCAGCTTTTGGTGTAGACAGTATTTTTAATTCAATATTTTTAATTATGAAGCAAAGAGATTATGGTATCAAATTATTTAGATCTCCTGTTGCCAAGGTATAGCTATGGAGCCTCTATTAGTTCCTGTAGAAATAAGCACAACACTACCAATTACTTTCAGTAAGGTCAAGGCTGGGTCTATTGCAGAGATCCATTAAGCTATTTGTGTGCTGACCAGTCCTTCTAAAATTGGCGTGGTGTTCTTGCTGTTCATTCCTCCTGGCTGCTGTTAATCAATTAATATGTGAATTTTCAGACTCAAATGGAGACAGGATATTAATATAGACTGTGTGCTGTTTCCCTACAGGAATTCATGTAAAAGCTGTCATTAACATAATGCATATACATGAGTCCAACAGAAAGCTATTAACTTATGTATTCATCCAAGAAGGCTCAGTAAGTGCTTTACCATCAACAGTCTTGCTGCACTTGAAATTAAATATGTGTGTCAAGGTTAGCGCTTCCTGGGCCGAGAAACTGAACCAGAAGAATATTAACAGATGTTAGCAATATGTGTGTGTGGGAGGGGAAGATCACACCTGAATCTGGTCAGTACCGAGCAGTATTTGGAGCCTGGAGCCAATCATCTAGAAAAAAAACTCTTTTAACGAGTGCAGACGGAGTTAAGTGTTCTCCACTGGTGCCTTTCACCTCTCAATACACCCAGATGGACTTTCTGACGCAGAGCAGTAGTTAAACACAGTCCAATCTTGGGCATCCTAGAACCAGCATGGCCTCTTGAAGAAAGACAGAGCTATCCAAAGAAATGTTTCTGACTGACTTGTATGGTCTTCATCTCTCTGTGGCAGCCCATTGCCCCAGGGGTGGGACAATTGCTACTCTCTGTCCTTGTCCCCCAGACAACCCTCTGGTTGGAGGTAGGAGTGTTGAAACAATGCTCAAGGGAGCTGATTTAAGTTAGCTTTAGTTTCCAAAGACATATTGACTTTTAAAAACCCAAAAAATCATTAGTTGTTACACAAAGTGATTAAGAGAATAGGTAACTGATGTTTGGAAAATGAAGGCTTTAAACTCTCTTGAAAAAAAGACCCTGCTCAGGACTGAGTTCAGACTTCCAGGTGTAGAAGAGAAAGGTCTGTCAAGAAGTGCTCCCAAGACTTACCAAGTGCATAAATCCACCATGATCCCATATCATACACCCGATGTTTTCTGAGGGAGTATGCACAGGAATCAGAAAAGCAGTCATATTTGTAAAGGGTCCAAGGAGAGGGAAATGCTATGCGAGAACTGGGAATTGGCAAA
Source organism: Psittacus erithacus (assembly GCA_009867235.2). Classification (NCBI taxonomy): domain Eukaryota; kingdom Metazoa; phylum Chordata; class Aves; order Psittaciformes; family Psittacidae; genus Psittacus; species Psittacus erithacus. The sequence goes on from WYDI02032302.1 coordinate 3,530, forward strand.
GATGACTATTGTTTAAGAAAATAAAATGAAATAGACTAATGAGACAATCTGGGAAGCAATATGACCAGCAAGTTGGACATCTGTTCTGGGGAAAAGGCTTGGGAGCCATTTCAAGGGATGTGGTAAAAGAAGGGTGACCAAACCCTGGCTTGATTAGAGGAAGCCGGCATAGGCTGAGGCACAGGAGGATCGTGTCATGCTTAACTACTCTTCAGAAATTCTTTGAAGATACCACTGCCACGACAGATAAGAGCAATTTAGTGGGTAGCAGAATATTTTGATTTTCCAGAAGCATGTGACAGGTTTCCATACAGGAGATTAATGGCTTTTGTACAAAGACATTAAAGGGAAGATAAAACAGTGACTGGAACGGAAAAATAACTTAAAAATAGGAGACAAAGGTTGGCAAAGGATGGAAGGAAGCGTTTCTGACTATTTCTAAAACTGACACCACTTCTATTTATAGTGGACAAAGTGATATTTATGTTAAAGCCAGTGGTAGTTTGCCACTGAAATCAGCTTTTCAGGAAGACGATGAAAATGGGTGGTGTTCTGCTTTGATCTATGTACCTGCTCAAAGCAGACTGAAAATGGGATGGTAAATTACCTCACTGCACGAGCTGCAGGCAGACAATGGTTGGAAGCACTGCTGGCTTTACACGGAGGGTCAGGCACAGGGACAGCGATGGTAACTCCCCAAACCCAGTGAGTTCAAAATCAGCGCATGCCTTCAAGGTCAGCAGAGTCTGTTCACTAGAAGAACATACAGATGTATCCCGTTTTCCAAGTCTGGCTATGGGCTCTAAAGGTTTGTGCCCCCTTCCTCTTGGGTATAATGGTCTTTCATGTAACCTGATGCTCTTCAGCTCTGACAGATATTTTCTTGGTCAAATCCATAGATACAGGACTATGTAAGAGGTCCTAAAGGTGTTCAACTCGTCTGCACTGAGTATCTCTGTATTTGCACTCAAGTTATGTGAATTGTTGGACACAGGACACATCAGACAGTGAATCACTAAATTTTTTCTCACATGCCTTCATTACCTCTCAATCCTAAAGGAAACAGTCTTCAAAATAGAAAAACTTTCAGATGATTTTGCCTTAATACTCTTTCTTTTTAGTTTTGTCTGCAGCACTTCATCCTGGCTTTTTTTTTTTTACGGGGGAGGAGAGAAGACAGGAAAAAATATATCATATTTGAAAGCCTGTGGGGAAAACAAACAGCATTTGAACCATGTTTTAAAATATAACTTCCTACCTGTAGCCTTTGTTTTTTCTGGAAGTGGCTAGAATCCTTGATGGCGCTTGAGCTCTTAAAAACTCTTTTAAAAACTTGCTCAATGAAAGTAAATCAAGATAAGGAATACATATGGTAACAATACTGTCTCCTGCTTGGTGTCGACTTGTTCCAGCTGCTTGCACCATAGTGAACTGCAGAGCCAGGAACACTGCATCCACAGCCCTGTTACTGAAAGTGGCAAAGAGACCACTTGGGCAGCCTGCTTGCAAGCAGGTAACAGGTAAAGTAGCATTCACCTTGTGGCAATCAGCAGAGATGCTTTGGTACAACAGAGGAAAACCTAGCTCCTCCAGCTCCTTGAGGCTGCTGTAAGAAAACGTCATGATCAGCAAACAGAAAGAAAAGAATATCTGGGCGATCAAAGCTGGCCTGAAGTTTAATTTCTCTGCCAGAAAACCCAGCACTAGAGTTTAAGATAACATTTGGAGGGAAACAGATGTACTTGGGTGGTTTCTTTGAAATAACTTCTCATATCTTGTAGCCTGACTTAACATATTTCTCTTACTTGAACATTGAATGTGATTACTCCTTACAGCACAGCTATCATTAGCGATGCACAACCATCCCAAAGGAGATGCACTTTACACTCCTGCTTGTAATTGATGTTAAAAAGACGTTGTATACCTGACTGCTTAATGCTGAATTCCTCATCCAGTAATAATGTTGAGCCCTTATGCAATGTTTTGTCTTGTCGAATCTTTAAAAAATATATTATCTTATTGTTAAGTTCTTTCTCAAAATGCTTATGCAGTTTGCCCCAAGTTATGTGCCATAAAATGGCATACTTGGGAGCTGAACCCAGGCGTCCTGTCACCCACCCCAGCACCTCTGACCAGCACCTCCTGTAGGCCGCATTGCCTCTTATGCTGCGGGAGTATTTGAGGTGGGTCTCATAACCCATGGCTTTGATCTGTGTAATGTTATTATAGTACACAGTGTTCCTGTTTTGTCCTACCGCTTTCTTTAGTGATACTAATCAAAACATAAATGTCACCTGCCATGTAATGCATATAAATATAATGGAACTGTAAGTAAATAAATGGACAAGGATGCAACTGTACTCCTTCCTTCATTGCTTTCAAGGCAGATCAGTTGTCAGGGGAGGGGAGGAGAGGCGTGCATGTGACACTCAGATATACTGGGAGCTTTCATCAGCAGAGAAGAATGTTTGGCATCCAAGGTTATCACCTGCTATATGTCTTTCTGGGATTGCCCAGGTATGAAAAACTGTATTTAAACATGCCTTTAAACATCTCCACCCATCGCCCCATGCTTCCTATCTCAGAAGTCCTTCAGGCTGCAATAAAGCTAAAATCAGGGTTAACTGATTACTGAAATTAATTGTGAAAATAGCAGAAGTGAGGCCTAAGGTGGAGCAGTTTGGTGTTACAAAAGTAGGAGTCAGCGCAGAACTAACATCACAGCCTGAAGGGGAATGGCAGAGCAGGCAAGGGTTCAGCGGCATCAGCTCTGCAACAGGCAGCAGGCTGTATGCTGGAACCCAGCTTTCACAGTGTCCCTTGCAAAGTGAGGAAATACTGTTTCCAGAGCCTCCCTTCCCAAAATCCCCATGTTGCTGCAGCAGCCGTCTGGGCTGAATTTCCCTCACAGAGGGGAAAGGGAGCCCTTTTTGCCTCAATTTCAGCTTTTTTTCTGGGAAGCCTGGGCAGTATAGTGAGGTGATTTCAGGAGGAAGTGGATATGATGGGAAGTTTGTGGTGATGAGCTTTTCTGGCCAGTGATACTACAAGGACATCAAACACCTAGGTTTATCCCTGATGTTGCCGCTGAGCACATGAAAACAGTTTATCATTTCCCCTCCTTGGGGCCCTTTTGCACCTTCAGTACTGTAGGTACCTGGTCTAAACTATGTGGTCTTCTGGACTGATGCTGTCCTTCCCAGGGTCTTTGCACTGTATCTGCAACAGGAGGCCCTCATCTTTGCAGTTTGGCACTGCTGCAGTATGGATGCTCTATTGGATACTCAAGGTTTTCATTCTCTCTCTGGGCACAAGTGCTGCATTCATACTTAAAAAATACAATTAAAAAAATGTTTAAAGCTGGCTTTGTAATCACCCTGCAAATTTCTCACAGTAGAAGAAATAAATAGAAATGTCTTAGGACATAGAATAGAATAGCAACTTAGGGTTTATTTCATGATTTTTTATCTGTCGCTGGGCATTAGGGATCATGGAAGGAGAGCTTGCATCAGTTAATATTCATTCATAAAGGAGAAGAAGTAAGCATAATGAAATCCAGCTGCAAAAATACAATTTAGGCAAAGGATTAGGAAGGACCTGTAGGTACAGGTGCTGCACTGGAGCAGACAATGAGCAGAAATGTCAGTCTCCCCTCAGCAGGTAGCATTCAGAAACAGACTCATCGGTGGGTCTGGGCACACCAAAGTGAACCTTGTCCCTGTGTGGTGGGTGAGAGAATGAGTCTACAGTGCTGGTGGCACTAAAGGAGTCGTTACCCAAGATTCTGATGGAAAAATAGAGGCATCATTGTGCAGGGAGATCTGTGCCCACATCCATGGTTTTAAGTTTTTTCATGAAAATTTAGGACAATGAAAAAGGAGTTCTGGGGGGCTATAACTGTGGGTCCCAATCCAGGCCTGCTCTTCCATCTGTATGGCACACAGTGGATAATAGCTTAAATATACCTGGCCAACACACTAAGCTAAATCCCTGATTCCAGGTAAGAATAGCATTTGTCAGATCTGAGTAATGGAAAAAGTGGCAGGAACAGGAAATAATGCTGCTTATTTCTGCTTTGTAGAGGAGACTTGATGGGTCAATATGAGAGAGAGAGCACTCTGCATCCAGCTAGGCTTCCCGCCTGCAGTGTTGATACTCACTAATGCAGTCTCAGAGTGGAGCTGTGGTGGCATCAACAGAGCAGCCCAATTAGAGACATTACCAAATAGAGGTCCACAGCAGCTCTGCTGCAGCTGGAGAGCAAGCGCCTGTGTGCTCTCTGTGCCTAAGCCCGCAAATCAGTGTAAACTAACACAGTCCTCAGCAAGGAGAACAAGAGTCTACCAAACATACACTTGTTTGTTTATGCAACCATCTTTATCAGACTTCTTGTCAGTTGGCTTCTGAAGTTTCAAGAGACACTGTATCTTTGCTTTTCTCCAGTTGTGAACTGTGACTATGAGCACTGCAAAGTGATAACATAACATCTACAGCTATGTCTTACAGAAAACCAGTAATTTTCCTAGATTTATAATAGAATTGTAAAAGACAGCAAAAATACATGGTCCTTCCTGATATGAGCTACTACAGTTTGAAAGCATCAAGCATCACCTCAAGCAGCCTCTGTCCTCACTGGGCAATTGGATTTGCTGAAATGCTGCTGCTTACACCCCACACCGCCAGTATACACCATGTTCTCACATCCTCTGGAGCAAAGAGGTCTAAAAACACAAAGAAAACAACCCAAGGAAGCTGGCCAAGAGCTGTGAGGAAGAGGGAGCTTTGAACAGTGACATAACTGAAGCCAGGTCTCAGTCATCTTCAAGAAAAGGGTCTCTGAGCTGTCCAGCAAAGGGGACAGACACTTGGTGGTGCACAGCAGCACTCATTGAGGAACTGCCTGGTTCCTCACACCCTGGTGATCATGTAGCCAGGGAGCAACTGCCAGGGCTGCCTCATTATCTCATTTCAAGAGTAAAATCTGATTACTGTTAAACACCAATCAGTGAAATTGAAAACATTCAGATTTTCCACGTGCTAATGAGCAAACCCTTGGGTCTGGGTGTTATCATAGGGAGAATACAACTGCAGCCAGCTGGGTTTTGCCTTGTTGCACTCACAGGACAGGAGCAGGATGTGGAACTTCCCTGGAGCTTGCCTGGGCACTGCTGCAGCAAATCTGGATTTATGGACACATTTTGTCCGTAGTGGCCATGAGATCAACAGTAACTCATCGCAACTAATCCCCTGAAGGGTTTTGGCCATGCTCTAGGGCTACTAAAGTCAGCAAGATGATTCCCACCCATTCAAGCAGGACCAGGATTTGGCCTGGCAGAAGCAAACAGAAAGGTTGAGACAACGAGCTCTTGCAATTGCTCAGAATAATCTCACAGCTGACAGGCATAAAACAGTGTTTGCAAAAAAAGCCAAGCTAATTTTGCATAGCTCTCCTGTGAGGCAGCCCTCTTTCCGCTGCTTGTCTTATAAAAGCAGAGAAGCCAGCATTTGCAGCATTGCTAATGTCTAATAAATCAACATATTGAAGGCATCTTTCCAAATAGACAACTGTGTTTATTAGTACAGGATACAAGCAAAAGCACTCTGTAATGAATATTTCCCCATTTCTTTGTTTTATGTTTATTATAGCCTCTCCTTTGTGCAACAAATAAAACTGACATGAGGGTTATTAGAGGCAAAGGCAGACTTGGATTTCTTTCTTTTTTTAATGTGCCTGGGGTAACTAGCACAGCACAGCAATGTACAGGAACTGCAAAGGGAGTAGATGCTGTTTCATGTTACAAGACAAACCAACACAAATTTATGTGGGTAGTTTCCTGGGAACTGATCCAAGGAGGACCTTAGATGTCACCATTCCCTGCACTGCAATGCCGAAGTTTCAGTCTATTTCCCAGGTGTAGCCTCCGGCCCCAAATGAGGCAGTTAGTATAGACGGAAACAGGATGCAAAATGGGATGCCACAGCTCAATACTGAGTACTGCAAATGATCAGCTTCAGGGGAAATGAGCCCCTGAAAGTCTTCATTCAGGCACCAAACCCAAAGACCACAGCATTAGCGAACATTTTTGACATATACGAATAAATGTTTGAAGATTGTTTCCTTATCAAGAGAAGCTGATCAGCCTTGTACTTCTGCAAAAGAGATCAGGGAGAATATGAGAAAGATATTCTGTGCAACTTTTTGACATCATTAAAGGACTAACGTACATAAGCCTTTTCCAGGGTTTTAATAGCTCAGGTTAACAGCCTGAAGCAAAATAACTCATGTGGTGGTTATTCTATGGGAAATACCCTGGGGCAGCATGCATTGGTTTGTTAATAAGCAGTAGAAGGGCAGAATCAGAAGGCTGATTTTAAAAATTCCCCTTTCTGCTTAATCAGAGCATTTTGTTAACTACATGCTATGCAAAAATGAGCTTGGATATAGGAAAACAAAGATCTCCACAACACATATTTATCCTTTATATGAAACAAAATACGAAGAACTGACCATACTGTCAGCCGTATTTGCATACTACAGTGCTGCCAAAGGCAACAGCATGAAAATCTACAGGACCCATGTTCATCCCTTGTGTTATTCAGCTCACTCTGGTGGAGATAAAGCTGGAATAACTTTGTCTCTATAGTTATAAACAAGCCAAAGCATTAGACAGAGCCACCTGCCAAGAGCAGAGATCACTGTACTGCTCTGGGCAGAAGAGAGCAGATACCACTACCAGTGGCGGGTTTAACCCAGTCTGCAGCACTGCAGGAGCTAGTAATGCTCTCTTTCTTCCATGTGAAAGTGCAAACTGTTCCCTGCAACTAGCTGACCCACACAGCTCCAAATCCAGCTGTGGGGCTGTTTCCAGCCTTAACACTAGCTGGCTATATTTCCCCACCTGCAAAACAAGGATAAGGACTTACGTGATCAACCAGGAGTCCACAAAGAGTATGAGAACATGGCACACATGGTGATACTTCCCCTGAACACACTCTCTCCTCCACCCTGTGCCTTTGTGGTTCAGTTTCCCCAGACAAGACTTCTTTTTGCATTTACTAGTCCTCAATGGATTTTTAAAGAGCAGCAAATTCTTCATGAAAGCACATCACTTTGAGTACCTTCTCCAGTGCGCAGACTGTTGTGGTTGCTGCCTGATGGTCCCAGCTCCCTAGCAACAGATACGAAATGCCAGTTTTATCCTTTCTCCAGGTTTCATGGAGATTCAAGCTCTTGATCCTACTCATGTGCATTTATTTGACTGCCAGATCTTTCTACTCTCTCACAACAACCCTTGCCTGTCGACTCCATGGAAAAGATGATGAACCACCTGGAGCAAAGCCTCAGAGCTGCACTGAATTGATGCATCTTAACAGTTTCTTCAGTGATTGGGTCATTTACCCAAGAGAGCCAGTGAACAGCTCAATGAGTTCATGCCATGCAGATCTGTGCTGGAAAATGCTTCCAGCCTTGAAGTTGCTCCCCCACATTACTACCACAGCACAGATAAATCAGCCTATGCATTTCTAATGTACCTGCATGCAGCATGGAGATGCCATAACATTTGTGTCAGCGGAAGACATCAAACGTTTCTAACGTGTTTCTGCTGTGTTCTGCATTGGGATAAGCTAGGACTAGGGCTGTTGTGCAGTGCAAGCGTGTATTGCTTGTAGTACTGCAGTTTGCAAGGTATCCAGATAGTTAATTTGATCTGCTGACATAGGAGTCCCTGGCAGAGAGGCAGAAGGAGTAGGAAGGCTTATCTGAAGGGAAGCCAGACCTTACACAGCACAATAGGCTGATATTTACTGTAATGGTCTGCATCAGAGTTTCTCAGAAAATGTGTTGCTGTTTATCTGATTGCCATCTTGTTGTTTGAAAAAAGAAAAGAAGAGTGAAAAAGACAGAAGTGTGTGGGAAAGAAAACAGGGCTGATTTCAGACATTTGGCATGAGAGCTCTTTACTTGACTAACTTCATCTGTGTGCTGCCGGGAGTTTGGTGAAGCTGACATGGATTTGAATAAAGAAATTTGGGCAGGGGGATGAAATGAAGTGCAATAGAAATACAGGCTGAATTTCAGAACCTAATGTTTAAGTGTGAGAGAATTTTCTAAACAGAAGAAGTCAAAAAGAAATAAAGGTCCTGTTATATCCAGCATCTGCCTGCAGTGTAAGACAATCTGCTATGGAAGCTGCTTCTTCTCCCTGCCGTGTTCATAAGCACCCCAGGTTCAAGTCTCAGGGAGCAGCTCTCAGGGAGCACCCCACAGTCAAAGCTCAAATCCGCACGTACACTGCAGATGCATGGTCACACAACATGGACAGAAAAATGGACAAAAAGGCTGGGCCTTCACTGGATGAGAACTGGGCCAGCTCAGCCAGAAGCGAGCAAATCCATGCTGCCTTGCATTGGGGCACAACCTCTGTGATCAGTGCTTGCAGGTTAAAAGGGGCCCAGGCCAAGGAATTTAGATCGCTGATACCTAGAGCAAGATATATCCCAAAGAACATATTCTCCTCCTTCATCAGGAGACTGTCATCTACAAGTGGCATCGGGTCTGAAATCAAAGGTGATCTTAACGCAAGGAGGCAGGTGCCAGCTCTAGATGTCTGTGCCACTCAGGCAATTAACTGACAAATATAAACCAGATCTCCACATTTCAAAGCTCATTTGCATTGCTCCTGAGACAGTCTGTCAGAAAAGGATGCAATTAGGTTGAAGCTGATGAGATTTATGCATGGGGAAAAAAAAAAAGAACAGAAAGCAAAGCCATTGAACACACAGGCGAGTGGCAGCTCTGGCACGAGCATCCTTTGGAGCACAGCAGTCAGCAGGTCTTCAGCAGCTGCTGAAAGAGGCACAGAGCTGCTCCCACCACCACCCCAAAGTCAGCAGAGAGTGGATGCTCACAGCCATGAGCACTGGAGTGTTGCTGGCAGTCTCGGTGGGAGGCTGCTGCTAGCAGTTGAGCTGCTACATCACCAGCCCAAGCTGCCACGTCACCAGCCCAAGCTGCCACGTCACCAGCCCAAGCTGCCACGTCACCAGCCCAAGCTGCCATTAACCCTTGGGAACATAAGCCAGGCTGTGTGTGCTGCTCAGCTGATCCCCTGCTGCTTGCACAGTTCAAGTTCTGCTCTTCATGGATGATGCATGTGGGCATGAGGGTCCAGAAGATGTAGCCTTCCATTCATCAGATATGGTCCTGCTCTTAATAAGAGGGTTGTCATTCCAGGACCATGTGCAAGTTCAGCAGTCACTACAATAAATGGACCTGCAGGTCAGGCAGTTGAGATGTATCTTTCATTTTTTGTGTAAGTAGGCTATTCAAGCAAGGTAGCAAAATCTGTATGACTGTTTTCCTTCAAAACTAAGAAAACTACATCAGAATCCACTGAAAATGGATAGCATACCTGTTACTTAAGAGCAGAATCACCTGTTCAGCATTCAATACTAAGACTTGGAGTTATTTTCCACTTGTGAAATTCAAACTTGTGAAGATTAAAAATAAAGCTCTGACTTGTAAACTGTACATGATTCTGTTCTGTGGTAAAAAGATTGTAATAACTACATGATTAAAGCATTTTAATTGTTGCTGGAGATGGTTCAATTGGCTTGGAAAAACACATTCCCTCCTTCCATTTTTTTCTTTTGGCACCACTATGACAAGAGCTAATGGTGTCTGAGCATCTCACTTGAGTCTGGTCCTTCATTTGCCACCAAGCAGTCATTTCAGCTGGCTGTTAATAAAAAGCACTCCTGTTTCCATTCTCCAGGCAGGATGGAGCTGCAGGCTCTGCCCTGCTGTCATAGGCAAGCCTAAAGCTAGACCCTACAGCTGTATTTTAACCCAGACAGTAAAACTGTCAGAGTCCTCTTAAACAACTGAATCTCGACAGCCAATGTATTTGCATGTGAATTAGCAGTAGACAAAGAGAAGTGATCTTCTATGTTGTCTTTGTCTCACTGGATACACTTAACAATGGTTGTATAGCTCTAAGGACTTGGAGCAAAAGAGGCAGTGAGTTGTTGATTCTTTGCCATGTCCCCCAAGACGGTCACAATTTCCTAAATCTCTTCTACAACCTCTTAAGCTACGTTTTTGAGGCTTAATAGTCCCAACAGACTCAGTCATTCCACATATGAATACCTTTGGTCGTCCTTGTTGCCATCCTCCAAAGCTGTTTGCAGAGAGGGGCCCAGAGCTGCACAGAGGTGAACTGGGACTGCTACCACTGAGGCTCCTTTTTCATGGTCTCTTCTTTTCCCAGTAAGTCTAAATATTTAATTGGCTTTTGACTGTCAGCGTGGATGGAGCTGCTCTTTCCATGGACTGTCTGCTCAGAGCCCACCACCATACACACAAAATGGGGGTTTTCTCACCCCCATAAACACCACTTCATACAACAATGTAATCAGTTTTGTTTGCAATCTACATCATTTATCTATAAGAATTTGATTTGGTTTTTCATTGCCAGCCTCATTAGGTTCTCTTGCAATTCCTAACACTCCGCCTTCATTTCAATACCTCAAATAACCCTGTATCACCAACAAATACTAACTCATGTTTCCTTCACTCTCCAGATCATTTACGAGCAGGTTGAACAATCTAGACCTGGCAGGTATCACTAGCACAAATAAGAGAGCTGTGATGGCTTCCCTCCACTGAGAAAAATGACCATTTACTTTCACCTGCAGTTTTCTATTGTTTAGCCAACTACTTTCGTGAATTAGGACCTTACCTCTTTGTCCTTGTTACTTAGTTTCCATAGAAACCTTTATGAAAGGACTATTGGAAAACCAAGGGGACAATGTTATCAACATCACATAGTGGCTGATATCATCAAAACACCCCTAGAGGTCTGTTAGGCGGAATTTTCAGGTTGATTCTTTATCACTTGCCTGGTTTTGTCTAGGTGTCCTCTAACTCTATCCTAAAATCACAGTCTGAACTAATGTGCCTGGCAAAGGTGTCAGACTTGTCATTTCCTAGATTCCTTCCCAGTCCTCATCCCTTTTACATGTGATTACAGTCACATTTGCCTCCCTCCAGTCTTCAGATGGCTGTCAAGGAGTGTTAATTACTAGCTAATTTCTTGACTACAACTTGTATATTACATTTCCTTTGATATTAATTATGTGTAGAATTTCAGATGTCTGAATTATTCTACTATTCAGATTTTTCAGGAGAAGGAGACTTATACAGGTGCTGGGTTTCATGAAGGACTCAGTTTTATCCAGGAACATGAATTAATTACAATTTTACAAGGTAACCATACATATGGTTTATTTAGCCACACAAGTTGTTACACATCCAATTTACATACAGCAGGACTTTGCTTGCACAGATGCTGCAAAGCATGGGCTAATGCATTCATTTACTGAAAAATCCATCCTGCTGTATTTCATTGTTAAGTACATAGTGTTTTATCCTTAGTTTGTTTTGTACTTTCTTTTTATTTATATCTCTTATCCTCACTACTCTTTTCTTCCAAAAATCTGTGTTTGAAACTGTTATGTCAGTGATATGTTGAAGTCTTGAAAGAAAAATTGACTTTGTGCCTGCTGAGATCAGTGGAATATTTGCCAGAGTTTTCAACGTGGTGCCAGTACTTCATCCAGATCTGTTCATTCCTCCTGCTAGTAGTAAGAGTAGAGAAAAAATATCTTCCCTTGCAATCATTCTCCACAAATAAATGCTGCCAATCCCAAAGACCTTACTGGAGATCAGTAAGGGAACCCTGAACTAGGATGCTGAAAGCAGTGGAAGAACATGTACAGGTGACAGAATCAGTGTATAAAATCCAGAGACAAAGAAGCTTAAAACAGTGTGAGGTCTTTGGGCAAAACTATAGCAAAACCAGAAGGTAACACATGGGTGGTGATGAAATCAACAGACTGACTAGCAAACCTTAATCAGCATTACTGAAATATTAATACTCAAAGATTGCATCTTGACAAATCTTTAGGGGAAGATCTAGTTCTCATCAAGACAAAGTTATGACGTTACAGATGCAGATAGGAGGCAGATCTGTGTTCTCAGTAATGTCTGCGTGGAAATGGCCTCCAGATATAAGATCCCAAGAAGCGCTACAAAATACCTGAGCAACGCGTAGAACACTGTTAGAAGTATTGCAGTGTAGGGACCAAAAAATTATATTCTATCCTCTCCCCTGGTACACCTTCCACCCACTATTTCTGCCAATAATTTTGGGGTTGTGCATAACCAGTACAGCAAGGCTTCGGTGGATATTACCTACTGCAAATCACGTAGCATGTGCTCATGATTTCCAGAGATCTCTGACAACCTAAAACACCATTCAACTCAGACATCCTCAACAGTGTTGAAGAAATCCAGCTCTAACGATGTTTTTCCCCCCTCCTTAAGATAGAGAAAATAATTTTTAAAACATGGAAAAAGTACTTTTTCCATTTCAGTTTAGATGCTTAGCCACTTGAGATTACCTTTAGATGGAACTGAGTTTCATGCTAGACTTGACTAGTAAAAAGTAAGTGTTTTTTGAGCAGGAAGAAGAAAGAAAAGACCCCATAACTATGCCCCTTCTGTAAGCTGAAATATAGTTCAGTTACAAAAAATGAACATGAAGAAAATGGAGCTAAATGCCCAGATGCCAGTGAGTTTTAGGAATAATTGAGTGTCTGCTTAAGCTCCCCCATTAAAAACAAAGACCCAAGATTCTTGAAACAGAAGATTTCCACGTCTGCTTTATACGTGTCCCAGACAAGCAAAGGAAGGGAAATATGTGGGATATTGTGAAATAACTCTGGAATTCTGCATGCAAGTGAGTTTATTTTTATTAGCCGTTCTCCACGTAAGCTGTGTGCCTCTTAGGCACCTCACCTCAGATGTTCCTGGCATGCATGGCTCACAGAGCTTGCCCCTGCTTTATTCATGAAATCCATTTCATGATAGCAGAGAACATTCCCTAGGGGATTGCCACGCTTTTGGAGGCTGGGACACAGGGCACTTGAAGCATCCTGCCACTGCCAGCAGTGGGCTGCAGTCCTGTCACGTAGTCCAAAGAGGAATTGCATGCCTATTGTGACACCCAAAACAAATTTATGCTGGATGTAGCTCCATAGCTACCAATCAAGTTGATTTAAGCCGATGTCTGGCCCTGTATTTCCATGAGCATGGCCAGATAGCTTTCATTTCTCACAATTTGATTAATTCTAGACTTTCCTTCCATGTGAGTTCACATTTAATTAAGTGGTGATTCCTCCTGCTGCAGCCTCCCTTGGGAAGAGCTTGGTTCTGTGGACTGATGGAGAAGAGGCAGTTGTGATACTAAAAACTTACCTTGTACATAAGCAGTGTGAAAAGCCCAGGACACTTAACATCCTCAACAATCTGACTAGATACACTCAAGGAAAAAGGAGGCATTTCTGTGAGCGTCAGGCTTTTATTTGTGCCGGCTTTGACCAAACAGGCAGCTGAAGGAAGGACATGATCATGGGCAGAGAGAACATATTTGCTGATGGCATCTTGTGCAAATGTCTCTGTCTCCTGTAAGAACTTATTTACCTGCCAAAGGCTAATCATTTCTAATCAAATACTGCCAGGCGTAGATAATTAGTTTAATTGCAGAAAGATTTTGGAGTTTCAGAAGGTTCTGAAACTGAGGGTTCTGAGGGTTCATTTACTTTCTTTCTCTTTACATTTCACTTGCACTTATCCATCTTCCAAAGTTCCAGCCAGGATCTTGAGCAGAGTGCCAAACCAGCATGTGGGTGCACACGTAGAAGAGATCGTGCTCAGGAACTTTTGATTAGCCAGGCAGCGATTTCATTTACAGACAGCAGTTGAGCATCATCCAGGAAAATGAGTTAACTGAAACATAATTAACTACATGTCAGCATAGCGAGTTGAATTAGTCTGTTGAGGAAATTAACAGGCACTCAGATACAATAGGGCTTCCAAAAAGCCTATAGAAATAGAATAAAGGGACACAGCGACCAACTCGCATTTCCAATTAGAGAAGAATGTGCGAATGAAATACAAATTTCCCCCACGTCTTTCTCACCTTTCACATGCCCTTTCACAGAGGGATTTCTACATGCGGGAACATTTCAGGCACATCTAGATCTTGTTTAATCCAGAAGTTAAACTGCGTTGGCAAGTTAGCTCAAGTCACTTTGGGCAGAGGGAGGCCAGCTTCTGAGGCAGTCAGTCATGCACTGAAGTAATGCCTCGTGAGTTAGGAGATCAGCCATGCAGAAAAGCCAGCGAGCTCTGCACAGCAGCTCATCAAAGGATATTCATTGGGAACACTCAGCAGTCAATCCTGATGCTGAAACCCTGGCTCAAGTTTCAGTTTCAAGTAAATTCAAAGTTCACAAGTGAGGATATTTTCTCACAGGTAGCAGTAAGCCTCTTTATTCGGCTTTCATGCTCCCAGCTCAATTCTTTGCCTCAGATAATTAAACCCAGTGTGGTGCTGAGGGGCTATACAATAGGGCACACCCTGGAAAACACCCCAGGACCTCAGCATGGCTACCAGAGCTCTTTCCTCCCCACAGTCTTCCACCTTCATTCAATTCAGAGCCTCAGAGCTGCAACCTCACTTGGGCATATTTGCCCTATGTGCTCTACTAACTTGGAACCCCTTTGACTACAAGACCTTCGTTGAGGAGGGAAGGCGGGGACAGGGGAGCCCCACTCCTACAGCTGTCATGCTGGGGTCAGCACTGTGTGTGTTTTCCTAGGGACTAAATCCCTTTCCAACTCCAAGGGTAAATACAGGAATACTCCTTCTGTCAGCTCTGCTGGAGGCTGGAGCTGTCTTCAGGGCCAGATGCCTTCCTCTGACAGAAGTGTCATTCCCAGTATCTCCCAAGTACTTCAGGCAATAGGACTTGTTCCTTCACACGTCCCTGTCCTCACTTTCCTACAGCTTCTTCTGCACAAATATAAGCAAAGACCAAAATTTATCAGCTGCTCACCCAGAGCCTTCTGTGCCTGTAAAACTCTGACTTCCCTGCAAGGTGCAAATGGGTGGGTGAAATTAAGTTCTCCTCATCGCTTTCATTCATAAAACCATGTTTACTGTTACTCTTGATAGAAAAAACCAAAATAGCTCTCCAAACAGAAATGGAAAGCAGCACTCTGTTTTTCTGACACTTTTTGCCACAGTCTCAGGTTGAAACCCGGCCCAAATGGCCACACTTATTATTCTCCTGTGGGCAATCAGGAAACAGTTTCTCAAGCTAAAGATGTGAACTGGAGTGATTCATTGTGCTTTACATGCCTTGTGTGCTTTTCCTGGCCAATTTAGGTAAATATGGTATCAGAAATCGGGTTCTATATAACAATTGCTGACAGTTACTGCCAAAAGCCCCATCACTTTTTGCTTCATTTAATATTCTCTGTAATTATGCTAGTCATAAAGAAAGTCATTCGGTATTAAAGTGGATGTCACATGCCTTTCCACAGAAACCTCAGCAATAATTAATGCTCCATTAACACCTTAAGTGTCTTGTTATTATTTGTTCATTTGGCATTAAAATCGATGAGGCTGTTTTAGGGAGGAAAGAGTCAAGATATATTGTATAAAATTAATTTTTTCTGCATATGGCCACACTGTCCCCACAACAGCCACAGGACATTGTTTTAGTGACGAATGCTAGTGAGGCTGTAGCCTCAGATACATTCTCCTCCCTGCCTGCTGCTGTGCTATAAATAGCCCTAGCTCAAACAGGGAGATATGTAGGACACTTCAGGAGAGCAACAGAGGAAAGTCAGGAGATGGTGTCTGGCAAGCCTTTTGGTGAAGACACCTAAGACACAGGAAAATTTAAATCTGTTCCCATCTCTACCACACTTCCAGGTGTCTGTGAAAAACATGGACTAAGTTCTCACTATGTCAGAAGGTCAGGCTTTCAGCTCAAAAGAGCATGGGAAGCCTTTTCTTTTCCTGGCCCAAAGACCCAACGTGAAATGTTTTGTTCAAGAAAAATACATTTATTTTTTTTTTCACTTTCTGTGGTTCACCAAGAAAAAGATATTTTTCTGGGATCCATACGATTTTCCTCGTGTTTTGGTTTTCACTCTGGCTGCTGCAACAGGTCAACTATTGTCTGAACCCAAACTTCAGTACTGCCTTTAAATTAAGCATCTCAGGGTGTCCTCCAGACCCCAATGAATTACTGTTGCTAGGTGGCAGGTGTGACCTGCCCAGGGTCACAGAAGAGGAAATCTGTGGCTGCTGGCAGACAAGCTCCCACTGGGAACTTGTTATACAGCCGGGATGAAGACTCAGCTCATTCACATCCAACCCCTGTGTTTCACCAGTGGGCTTATCCCTCCTGCACTCCTATCTTGAACCCAAGGGCTGCTTTCAGCACTGCATTCAGAGCAGTTTCTCCATGTTTCCCTACTGCTACATTGGCAGTAATTGATTTTCCAGCTATTACCATCATCAACAACCCTACTAACAAGAGACATCCCGGAAAACAGCAATCCCCTCTGTGGCTGAGTTTAATAAGGGCTGGAGTTCCCCAGTCAGGTCTGGGCTGAACATAGCCTTCTCACACCACAACTTGGAAGAGCTGCTTCTTACTTCCAAAATCAACAGGGAGCTCTCCATGCTGCACAGCCCTCTGTCCTCGATTAAGCTATCCCACAGCTGTTACTAACTTCTAAAAGTGGACCAGTCAGAAGTGTGATTTCTGTGTTGAGATTTACCACCAAAGGAAAGGAAGGGAAAGGAGAGGGAG